>LOEQ01003411.1:117251-136242 GCA_001685075.1 Bramus lutescens
GGGGGAGGGAGTGGGTGTGGCTTGTCTCTTAAAGAGACAGAAAACCATTACACCTGCATTCTTTTCCTTCCTTCTAGAATCTCGAAGCTCTGTGAGCCGGTTTACTCCATAATGCCTTAGTCCTTCTCGGCCTGTTCTTTTTTTTATGATTTATTTATTTTTACTTTCTGTGCATTGGTATTTTGGGAGAGTGTCAGATCCCCTGGAGGTAGAGTTACCGGCAGTTGTAAGCTGCCATGTGGGTGCTGGGAAGTGAACCTGGGCCCTCTGGAAGAACTACCAGTGCTCTTAACCACTGAGCCATCTCTCCAGCCCCCTCGGCCTGTTCTTTCCCACTCTTCTTGCCGCTCTTGGGGGAAAAGCTATCTTGGCCTGGCATTTTTGTTTGGCCCAAACTCTCTCTCCTTAGCCTCATGCTTTTTTTCCGCCATTTATTCCAGCCAACCTTAGTGCATGTCATTCCAGAATATACCGGTTTATCCTCCAGGAGAGTGTGGCTCTTCTGGCGGGTGTCCCTGATTCTCTGGGGCAGTGTCAGCCTAAACCAATGCTGTGCTCTCCCAGTCCTGTCTTCAGGGGTGAGCTTGCTGAAGACAGTGCCCAGGCATTACTCATGCCTCTATCCCCAGCACTGGGTGCATTAAGAGGGGTCAATTAACATAGGATGATCTCATTTCCCCAGTCCTCCACATCCCTTAATGCACTGTGGTTTTTTGCCAGTCTCCTGAATTCTTGGAACCTCACTTTTCTAGCCTTTAATGGTAAGCCTTCTCGTTTGCATCTCCCCCCTCCCCCGCCAGACAAGCAATGGATGATGTGTCCGCAGAGGCCTGTGCAGCACCATGGTCACAGCCTGCCCTCTGCTGGTCACAAGATTTCCAGGGGGCAGTAGTAGCTCAGTCCTAAGCAGGAGTGGACTCTTCATTCTTTTGTACCTTGTGAAATCCTTTGGTATTCCACAACGAAGTCCTTCTCAATATAATATTTTAAAATGTGCAACAATGAAGTACTTCAGCTATAAACGAAACTGATCATGATGGAAAACAGGTGTCAGCACTTTGGGAAAACCGTAGCTACACAGTTTATAAACAACTGGAGTAAGGCAACATGTGCATATACATAGTAAACCTGATCCCACTGCACAGGCCTTGTCACTACAATTTAAAAATGAGGAAAAGGGTGCAGTGTGGAGCGTTTCCACCTTTAACCCCAGCACCAGGGAGGCAGAAGCAGGCGGGATCTCTAAGTTCAAGGCCTGTGGAGGCCCAAAAATATGAGCCTATTTCCACCTTGCCTGAAGGTCAGAGAGTTTCAGCTTGCTCAAAATTGTTGCCACCACCCTGGCCAAAGGTCAGAGAGTTGGAACTTATTTCTGTTCCTTCAAGGTTATTTCTTATTTCTGTCCCTTAAAGGAGTGTTTCTATGTCAAACAAAGGTCCCACCCTCGATTCAGACCAGAGAGTTTTGCTCTCTCAAGGTTATTGTCAACAGGTATGGCTAATATCCAGGCCTTGTATTTCAGGTATTGAGAAGTAGGCCTGTTTCTACCTCAAACTAAAGTCAAAGGATCCAGCAGCTAAGTTGCTACTCCCTTGAGAAGATAACAAGATAACAATGGATTCCACCCAGGGAGTGCTTTGCCTACAGAATGTTTTGGTCTCTGGTGTGAGTGTTACTTGTCTTGTTCTAGCAACAGAATGCTTAACTAAGAATGTAGCCCATAATCTTCAACTGGCCTGTTCATTTTCCTTGTATCCTGTTGATGTGGTTTTTCATTGATTTTTATTGAGCTGTACATTTTTCTCTACTCCCCTCCCTGCCTCTTCCCTTCCCCCTTCTATCCTCCCCCAAGGTCCCCATGCTCCCAATTTACTCAGGAGATCTNCCTGCAGGCTTAGTGAAACAAAGGAACTCCAGCTGGTTGCACTCACCACCCTGTCCCAGCCCCAAAACTGGCTGTGCTGGGGGATCTTATGACCCCGAAGAAGGGAAGGGGAGCCTGGGTGCAAGCTGAGATGGGACAGGAAGAGAGAAGTAGTAGCCAGGGAAAGAAGCCCCTGCAAAATGACCAGAGAGTTTAGGGGGTTGAGGAATGTTTGTGCTCCCTTTCCTCGGCTTCTGCTGGCTGGTCAGGAACACATTCACCCCTCCAAAGGATCTTTTGGTACATGATCAGGGCCCCTTGCAGGCCAGGGCCCTCACAGACCTTGACCTTGATCATTAATCAAGTATTTATTAAGTATTTGTTTGAGATCTCAAGTTTCTGTGCTCAGTACTGTAGATGAGACAGAATTTACCTGAAGAAATAACTGACAATTACAGAAATTTATGGCTCATTTGTTGTTAAAAGTACAAAATGTTTTTACCATCTTAGGAGCACGTGCTCTTGTTATCCCTGGAAATAGTAGAAATAGTGAAACTTGTTTGGGTCCATGGAGCCAGCAGTTGGCGAATAGGATTTGTTTTCGAACCAGTTCTTTGGGTTATACCATGTATTTATCACTTTCCCCCACAAAAATATTCCCAAAACCCACCAGCTCATGTTTTCTCTTGTGTTCTTTTACTTTTCAGTTTTTGACAATTCTAGGAAGCTAATAAAGTTTTCTTTAAAAAAGTGATACACTGTTTATAAACAGATTTTCCATAATTTTTTGCTCATTAAATATAGTCAATGTATAACTGCCTATTGATTAGAATTTTAAATTTTGGGGTTTTATGAAAGTTTTTCAAGATCTTAATTAATGTCCTATAATATAATTTGTATTTGTGAAAATAAATTTGGCAAGTAGAAGGTGTCAAGTCCACTGCTAAGATCTGCTGTGTTTTAGGGGAGTGATTTCTATAACAGTGTAACAACTCTAGGTATTCTCATTATAACTATTTAATCATGAATTTAAAACAATAATGAAAAAGAATTGATGAGATAATTTACTCATGGTTTCTTTTGTGTTTGGTAAACAGTTGTATCTGTACCTTTGGTTTTTTTTCTTCAGTATAAGGGATTAAATTTAAGACCTAATCCATGGTAGGCAAACATTCTATCCTCAACTATGTCCCTCCCTTTTTTAAAGATAGAATTTTAGCAAGTTGTCGCAGCTTGTATTGAACTTTCCATGGTCCTGCGTTATCTTCCTCAGTGGCTGAGATTACAAGTCTACATTACCAGTAACAACTGATTTTATTTTCCCTCTGAGATAGGGTTTCTCTGTGTAACAGCCCTGGCTGTCCTGGAACTAGTTCAATAGACCAGGCTGGCCTCAAATTCACAGAGATCTGCCTGCTTCTGCCTCCCAAATGCTGGGGTTAAAGGCGTGTGCTACCACCCAGTGTACTAATTTAAATGCCATGAGCAGAAACATTTATTTTCATATAGAATCCCACATATAGTCCAGAGTAGTCTCAAATTCACTATCCTCCTACCTTCAAAGACACTTTTGTTTTAATTAGTAAAGGTTTTATTTATGTACATGATGTTTGAATTCTTGTTGAGTAATTGATCCATTCTCATTCTTAAACCTCAAGTACTAGATATGCTTATTTAAGTCATCATTTTTTGCTAAAATAAACACATTTTATCATCATAGTAAAACAGTAGTTCTCAACCTTCCTAATGCTGTGACCTTTAATATAGTTCATCATGTGGTGACCCCCCCCAACCATAAAATTATTTTCATTGCTACTTCATAACTAGTTTGGCTACTGAGTGGTGTCTCGGTTCCTAAGTCCATTGGGAATATATATTTTTTGATAATCGTGATCTGTCTACAGGTTGAGAACTGCTGTAGTAATTTTTTTTGTTTTTCGAGACAGGTTTTCTCTGTAGCTTTGGAGCCTGTCCTGGAGCTATCTCTTGTAGACCAGGCTGGCCTCCCACTCACATAGATTCTCCTGCCTCTGCCTCCCGAGTGGTGGGATTAAAGGCATGCACCACCACCGCCTAGCTGTGGTAATTTTTTAAAATATTTATTTATTTATTATGTATACAATATTCTGTCTACGTGAGGTCTGTGGTTGTGAGCCACCATGTGGTTGCCGGGAATTGAACTCAGGACCTTTGGAAGAGCAGGCAATGCTCTTAACCACTAAGCCATCTCTCCAGCCCTGTAGTAAAATTTTTTAAGGCGGTAAATAACCTCAGTGTATATCTTAGGGTTTCTATTGCTGTTTGAAGAGACACCATGACCATGCCGACCCTTATAAAGGAAAACATTTAATTTGGGTGGCTTACAGTTAAGAGGTTTAGTCTGTTATCATCATGGCAGGACATATGCTGGAGAAGGAGCTAGAGAGTCCTGCATCTTGGTCTGCAGGCAACACAAAGTGAGCTTTGTCACTGGTGTAGCTTGAACATAGGAGACCCAAGAGTCCACCCCCACAGTGAGAAACTTCCTCTGATAAGGCCATACCTACTCTAACAAAGCCACACCTCCTAATGGCTCCATTCCCTTTGGGGGCCATTTTCTTTCAGACAACCACAGTGTAGTTTATATTTTCTAAGCAATTTGTTTTTCAATGAAGCTTTGAATTTCTTATTGCATGGTAATATTAAAACACAGAATCATAAGCTTTCAATTTATTATTAAAATAAAATCATGTTTTAAGAAAATAATAATACTTCAGTCAGTGGCATGTACATAGAAAGTTGTTCTTCTTTTGTTTATTTCCAATGGACCAATTATTGCAGAGTATTTGGCAATTATCAAATACTATATAAAACTCTTTGAGAAATGTTAAACATTCTGTAACTTAATTGAATTTTATTCTGTAACTTTATCAGTATTGTAGTTGTCTATGCTCAGCCCTGGCAAAATCTGCAATGCCATGTTCCTGCCTTATTCTCATTCTTACTGGTTTTAGATCTTTAGTAGTAATCATGTTTTGTATTTGGAAAACTCTGTTTTTCACTTTAAGGACCTTAGAGTACATAAAAGTGGGCTGTCTTATGTTACATTTCACAAATAAATCACCAGTTTTTTGTTTTGTTTGTTTTGCTGTTGGTCAGCAATATTGTAGAGTATATTTTATTTTCTTCCCTTAAGTTTTCACTATTTTACTGTTTGCCTCATTTCCTTTGACCTTTTTCTTATTATCTATTACCTCATTGCATTGACTAGCTTCTTCTTTGTCAACATTTTTTGGCTTAACTTCCATTCAGAATAGTAATGCAACTCTTGAGTTCACAAATATATTTATTGTAGTAATCCCTTGCCTTCTGACTTTGGTAGCAACTATACTGATTTCTAAAGTTAGGAAAAAATTATCCTCTGTTACTTTAAAAATCATATTTCAGCCTAGCACTCAGGAGGCAGAGGTAGGCAGATCTCTGAGTTTGAGGCCAACCTGGTCTACAGAGCAAGATAGTCACAGCTACACCAGGAAACCCTGTCTCATAAAACCAAAACCAACCAAACCAAAAAATCTCTATTTCATGTTTTAAAATAATGTAGTTAGAATATTTTTATTTCTTTTGAAGATGTGTTCTTTTAGGTTAAGTGGTTTTCTCCAATAATGCTTAGAAACTTAGTTTGTATTTTAGGTTTTAGTCAGATTATCTTTTGATATCAGTAGCTTTGAAGTTCAGTATATAGATAACACCTTATATTTTCAGATTCCATGCAAGTGAATATGTTTTTTGGAATCCATGATATTTATCTTCAAAATCTCTCATGACATGTGGTTTTTAGTGTCAGTAAAAAATAATACTTTGAAAAAATTTTCACTCTAGCTTTTTATGTTAGCAGTTTTGAAATATCTCCAAACTCTATTTTGAACTACTAAATAACATTTTTTTCATATATAGGTTTGCCATTCAGAACTTGAACTGGGGACTTGTTTTCAAGCAGTCAATAGCAGGATTCAGCTGCAAATTCTTGAGGCACAATACCTTCCAAGCTCATCAACACCTCTGACTTTGAGTAAGTGGTTCAAAGTGCATCCAGTGTGAAGAGGTTCCAGTTAGGGTAAGATCCAAGAGCCCAGTATGCACTGAGGACTGTGCCCTTCTATGGATAGACAGCTAGGGACTATGATATGTTGATGAGCTGTGCTCAGTTTACCTGGCCACCTTTGGAGCTGAAGATTTGAGATCAACCCTTCGTCAGTTAGATTGAAAGGGAATTATTTAGGCAAGTTAAAGTACTTTAACTAAAAAAAAAAATCAAAAATATATACAGCTGAGCATTCAATTCAAGAAGTCAGAAAAATAAGAATTAGGAAAGCCGAAGTTGATAAATACAACTTAACAACTGACAAAAAACCAATTTCCCTTTTTCTTTAAAAGGATCATTAAAATAGGAAAATTTGTAAGAAGATAGATAAAGCAAAGTAGAGAAGACATGATTGCTATTCTGAACAGTGAAGATTATATAATTTTAAATTCAGAAGGATTTTCTAAGTCAGAAGAGAATTAATAATATGTAAGACAATTCCATGTACCAGCTATACTAATTCATTTGCACATGCAGAAAGTAAACGAGTTTCTTAAAAACTCATTAAAGAACAGGAAGAATCTGAAAAGAATAACTATGTAAAAAGTGAAGAATTCCTTGTAAAAAGCACCAAGTATGGCTTGGGAGATGGCTCATTTGGGAAAGTGCCTTTTATATTAACATTAGGACCTGAGTTCTGATCCCTATGACCCATATAGAAATCTGGGGAGATATGCATGCTTGTAACCTTAAGGGGATGGAGAGGAGTTTGCTGGATAGCTTGTCTAGCCAATCAATGAGTGCCAGATTCAGTGAGAGACTCTGTCTCAAAAGATAAGACACATAATAACTGAGGAAGAGGACACCCAGTGTTTACTTCTGGCCCCTACATACATGTATACACACACCTACATATATATAATTTACATACAAAAATAAGATATTGCCCTTGTTTTTTTTTGTTTGTTTCTTTTTGTTGTTGTTGTTATTGTTAACTTGACACAAGAGAGACTTTTCAATTGATAAAGATTCCTCCCTAAGATTTGTTTGTAGTCAATCAAGCCTGTGGGGAATTTTCTTAATTAGTGATTGATGTGGGAGGGAAACCTAGCTTACTGCGGTAAGTGCCATCTCTGGACAGGTAGCCCTGGAGCAGTGGTTCTTAACCTTCCCAATGTTGTGACCCTTAACACAGTTCCTCATGCAGTTACCCCCACCATAAGATTATTTTTGTTGCTACTTCATAACTCTAATTTCACTACTGTTGTGAATTGGAATGTCATTATTTTTTTTTTTACATAGAGATTTGCCAAAGGGGTCTGACCCAGAAGTTGAGAACTGCTTTCCTGCTGTGTATAAGAAAGCAGGCTGAGCAAGCCATGGGGAACAAGCCAGTAAGAGTACTCTTCCATGGCCTCTGCTTCAGTTCCTGCTTCCAGGTTCCTGCCTTTAGGTTTCTGTCTTGACTCCCCTTAGTGATGGGATATGACCTGAGAGTTGTAATCTGGACCCAACATTTTCCTCACCTGGTTGCTTTGGTCATGGAGTTTTATCACAGCGAAAGAAACCCTAACAAGACAGATAACATTTTAGTGCTTCATAGCACTAAGGTCTACTAAACCATTGAAGAACATGGAATTCCTGTTCAACATAAGTTATTCTGAAGCACGGAAAAATTAATCTTATGATATTAGTGTACTCTTGATAGTAAAATAGAATGAATAACCCATTGAAAATAACTACAAATTAATACCACTAGATGGAGAATTATAAAAGTAAACAAAATCAAAGTTAGAAAAGTAAGTCATCAAGATTACTTCTAGTTAATTCTTTTTTATTAATTAATCGATTATTTTTTCCAGCCCAATCAGTTTCCCCTTCTTCCTTCCTCTCCTCCCAGTTCACCTCCCAACCTTCCCTTCCCCCCATTTCCTCCTTCTCTTTTGCCTTCAGAAAAGGGCAGTCCTCCCATATGTACCTCCAGCCAGCCATGGCATATCAAGTTATGTATGACTACGCACCTTCTCTCCTATTAAGACTGGATGAAGCAACCCAGTAGGAGGAAGGGGTCCCAAAAACAGGTAACAGAGTCAGAGACAGCTACTGCTCCCACTGTTTGGAGTCCCACAAGAAGACCAAGCTACGCAACTGTAACATATGTGCAGAGGGCCTAGATCAGTCCTCTGTAAACTTTCTTTCTGGTTAGTGGTTCAGTCCATGTGTGTCCCTATGAACCCAAGTTAGTTGATTCTATGGGTTTTCTTGTGATGTCCTTGACACCCTTCTCCCCCGATCCCATAATCCTTCCTCTCCCTCTTCCACAGGATTCCCTGAGATCTGCTTAATGTTTGGCTGTGGGTCCCTGCATCTGTTCCCATTAGTTGCTGGGTGAAGCCTCTCTGATGACAATTGGACTGGGCAATGATCTATGAGTATAGCAGAATATCATTAGGAATCATTTCAGTGACTTTTTATTCTCTAGTCATATTTGGTTCTATCCTAAGTTCTGGGCTATCCAGCCTCTGGATCCTGCCCCCCCACCCCGCAATGTCAGGGATGGGCTCCTTCTCTATACAGATGTATTATATAAATGGATCGCTTCATTTAAGCAAAACTACTACTCAGGATTGCTAATGATTGCCATTTTATAACCTAATAGATCTCATTCTTCATCTTGTGACTCTGCCTTTCTGGCAGTTCCCTCTTGCCTTTCTTGCTACCTTTTAGCCCCAGTTATACTAACTCACTCCTTACAGTAGCCAGACAGCACTTGATGTTAAGCTGTAGTCATTTTGTATTGTTGTGGTCCAAGGCTCTGAATCAACCCAAGCAGACACAAGAGGTTACTGCAAGGCGAGAGTTAATGCAGGGCAGCACAAAAGAAGCAGGGAAGGGGAGGGGACTGATCGATCAGGGTCACAGACTCAGGAGCTGAACTATGACCCTAGATGTCAATTGAAGCTAATATTTAAGCACAAAATTTACAAATATTTGTTACCAAATTAGAGTTATAATTTTTACCAGTCAGGATTTAGAGATTAGGGGCTTCCTGGAATGTTAGTTTCATCTTTGTCAACCTATCTACAGTGCAAGCCTTTTAGTCCAACCAGATTCGTTTGTTCTTTAGGAACAGCCACAATGTTTCTAGAGAACTGAAAATGTATAACGATTGTTTCTATGGTTTAGGGAGGAGGTGGGCCAGCTATTGGAAATTTCCCAACTCCCCTAGAGCTTGGGAACCTGAACTTTGTTTCACTCTATAAGTAAAATGGAGTCTAAAGTTAAAATGGCAGTACTCAGGCCAGGGTGCTTTTTGCCTTTTCCCAACAGTATCACATTGAAAAGTATGCTTAGGTGAAAAGATACATTACCCATAATTTTATCTGGGCAGTTCCAAAGTTGATATTCCTGCTCCAACTTCTTTAGTACCCTATTCTACCTTTTGGCTTAAAAAACAGAAGTTTATTTTCTCAGTTCTCTAGAGATTGAACAGTCCAATATTAAGCACCAGCAGAGTTGGTTTTGGAGGATTTTTTACTTTTTTTCCCCTAGAGTTTATAATTGTTATGTTTTGTTATAGTTTATACAAACTATTTTATCATTGTTGGAAGTGCTAGCTCTCAAATTTACTTAAGAATATTGTTTTATTCTAGTTCTAGCATACATATATTTCTGGCATCACAAGCAAAGAAATTTACCTATGAAATTGTGAAATTAATACCTCTAGTTGTCCAGAGAATTGACACCTTTTTTGGTGTAATTCACTTCAGTGTGTTTTCCTGTGCTGATGATTGTTATTCTGGTTGATATTATTCAGACTAGAGGATGTTAAGTTCATTTGAGGCCACAATAGTTATTTGTAGAGTGTGGTAAATGTTCTATTTGTTCTGTTGTCAAACAATAACCCAGAAGACCTTTAAAACTGATTATTTATATTTTTATAACCTTATAGATAAAAAACTTTGCTTATTATTTCACAAGAAAGTTTATAAACTATAGTTTCTTGTTTCATAGGTTTTTTTGTGAAGGTGGGGATGTTTAGCTCAGGAGAGCTGATCTATAAAAAGAAGACACGCTTACTGAAGGCATCCAGTGGAAGAGTAAAATGGGGAGAAACTATGATTTTTCCACTTACACAGACTGAAAAACAAATTGTTTTCCTCGTTAAACTTTACAGTCGAAGCTCTGTAAGAAGAAAACAGTTTGTAGGCCAGGTGAGTAGGTGTTGTCCTGGATTTCTTCATGGTGTATCGCTGTGTGTTACTATGTAGTTAATTAGCAAAGGAAGGAAGATAAAGTTAAGAATGAATACAGGAGGATTCTTCAAACTTTAAATTAAAATTCAGTGTTGCCTTAGTATCAAATTTTGTCAGACGTTTTGCTTTAATGCAAATAGATAACATTTCTGAGCAGCTAGGCTTCTTTTTTAAACCTTCTGAACTTTCAGCTTTAAAATATAAAATATAAAATCAGTAGAAGAGAAAATATGTGTAAGCAGAGTTTTTCATTGAGACTGCAATTAGCTCTGTTCCACCAGCCACTTTCTAAATAACCACTCAGAGACTATCTATTAATTATAAATGCTTAGCAGATAGCTTGGGCTTTTTTTATCTAGCTCTTAAAACTTAAATTAACCAATTTCTATTAATCCATAGTGGTTATGTGACTCATGGCTTGTTATCTCATCTTGTACACATCCTGATCCCTCTACATCTGGCTGGTGACTCCTTTGACTCCACCCTTCTCAGTGTCCTTAGTCTGGGTTTCCCACCTAGCCTTGTCCTTTCCAGCTATTGGCCAGTCAGCTTCTTTATTAAACCAATCACAGCATAATTTATGAAGTGTACAGAAGACTTTGAGTATCACATTTATTTTATTATTTCATCTTTAATTTTTTATTTAAAATGAGCCTTTTATATATTTTATTAACTTCGCTATGATAGATTTGATTTTTTAGAAAATATCAATTTTTAATAATGTGATAATATTTAGGGAGCAAATTTTGCTGTCTTGATTAATTAATAAAAATTAATTTGTATAGGGCTGTATAACAGTTGCCTTACTTATCAAGTCTATAGATTTTTTTTTACATTTTTTTCCTTGTTGTCAATCCTATAGAATTTTTTTAACATTTTCTTTCCTTATTAGGATTTGTGGCAGCTATTAGTTATCTAATCATATTAATTACAACTGTTTGTGTCACATTTAAATCTTGAAATCTTTAACTGATGTAAAAGTTTTCACTTGACAAGAAAGTGTTAACAGTCTTCAGATTGTGTATATGAATTTTCAAAGATTGGTATCTACTCTAATTTCATATAATTAGACTGCCAATTTAAAATGTTGCAGCTTTCTGTATTCTTATTTGGAAAGGAGTTTTAACTAAAGAATTAATATAAATTTAATTTGAGAGGTAATTAGCAGGATAATGAATCTGGAAATTCTTTAGTGGCCTCAGGTGTCAGTCACCATGAGGGAATCATATATGGGCTCAAGTTCTCCCACTTTATCAATCCAAATACTCTGTTATCTGTGCTATGTATTGGGGTCTCTGTAAGATGTTGTTTGAAGGGAAGTTTTTTTAGGCCAAGGTAGAAAAAGAATTGAAAACCAGTACTTACTCAAATCTCTTAGAAGAATTAGAAACTGGGTCTCAGGTAAATTAATTCCAATGTTACAGTATTTGTTAGCATTATAGCTAAGATAAAGATTCCGTTTTTTAAATTGTACATCCACCTTGTTTCCTTGTTATATACTCATTTTGATGTCTTGTATTTGTACAATACTACAGTTTTCCCAAGATCATTTGCATGTATTTTCTGTAGTTTTGCAAATGATAAACAATGAAATTATTATGTATTAAGAATGACTATTTATTAGATTTTAATTAAGATTATAGTTTCATGTCATGTTCAAGGTGCTTAAGTGCACATTCATTTCTAGGTTAGAATCATTGTTTGCCTCAATTTAGAAATCATGGCAAAAATGTTTTTTTGAGTAATAAGGATCAATTTTAGTTGAACTAGTAGATTGATTAAGCAAGAAAGAATATTCAAAAGGTAATGTTTTAAATAATATTTCATTTTTATAGTTTTAATTTTTAAACTGAATTGGATCACATAATCCAGAATGATTTAGCAAGTTAAATATTTTAACATTTAATAATCAATCAAATCATCAAGCAACTTTTGAAAAATTGGAATGATACTTATTTAAAAATGTTATCCAACCTTGCCCATGTCTTAACAATAAGAGTAATTGCTTCAGTTCAGCTACTAATATTATGTCAAGTTGAATGATTGTACTGTTCCTTTACAGCTCTGGATAAGTGAAGACAGTAATAATATTGAAGCAGTGAACCAATGGAAAGAAACAATCACAAATCCAGAAAAGGTTGTTATCAAGTGGCACAAGTTAAATCCATCATGAAGACTCCAGGCATTAATTTAGTGAAGAAACAACTTTACAATCTTTTAGAAGAAACATAATTTTAGTTTTCTAAAGCTTGTAATGCATTCTATCAGTTATACAAAGTGAATGAAATGTTTTATAATAGTGCCAAAACAGAAGTTAAAATAAAGGGTAGTATTATTAGGCCAACTAAATAGATTATAAAATCTATGAAAATATCATTCCTAGATAGGTTTTTCTACATTGCTTTTGCTTTGTTTTGTGCTTTGAAAACTTTAATTTTGAATACTGAAAACTTATTTTTCAAGTAAAAAAATCCAAATCTTTGAGCCTCTAAAGTAAACATAGAAAAAAGTAAGAAACAACTGAGCAAGCAACTGCTAGCAATCCTTCAGCATTTCACGGGGTGGATTTAACAGAGCTGTATCTTTGTAGTAGCAGGGATGCAGAACTACGTACATGGCCATAACCTTTTGTCATCTTGTGCTATTGGACTTTAAAACCTAGCACACTGATCCCTCTTAATACTATTAAGTATTTGCAAGACTTTACCACTTTTCCTGTGCTCGGCATGATTGATTAGATCTTGGTTATATGGTTTATATCTTCATATGTACTTTTTCGAGAAAAAAATGAGTAAAACCATTTCTATTTTTTATTTTGTATTTGAGGAAAGTTGATACCTTGTGCTTGCAATTTCTTATCTATAAGTGCATGATGACCTTTTTATAAGCTGTTATCTCCAGGAGAATTAGAGAATTATTAACATTTTTCCAAGAATAAATAAGGCTTGGAGCTAGCAGGATGACGCAGTGGGTAAAGGAGCTTGTCACTACACTGACAGTTGAGTTCCTCCATTCCTGGAATGCAATGTGATAGAAGGAGAGAAGGGTGAGCCCTTCAATTTGCTCTCTGACATCCACATGTAAACCATGGTGCATACATGTATACACACACACGCCCGCGCGCGCGCGCACACACACACACACAAAAGAATAAATGAAGTTTATTTGAAATCCAAAATATGTACATTTTTCTGTCTTCCTCATTCTTATTCTTTATTTTATTTGGTGTTAAAACAAAATATTTTATATTTGGGCCAACTTAATTTAGCAAAATTAAATGAGCTTAAATAGTAAATTCAGTAGTTTTGATCATAAGTTCTTTGTTTTAGTTTTTGACATAAGTTACTTGTTCTGTAATCTAAAATGCTAAAGTATTTTCCAATTTTTAATAACCATACCTGATAAAAATGTATAGAATGTATATATTTTTCTAGTGCAGGTTTTGTTTAGGTACATTTGGAATTTAGCCTATGGATGTTATTCCTGCATGGATGGCCTTAAGAGTTGTGGCTAAGACAATACAGTTTTTAGGAAGAAGCAGGCAATAGTTTCTAATATTGTAAATAGTGACTTTATTTTTGCTAATAAATAAATAATGAGATCTATATTCCTGATCCTCCTCCCTCCCTCTTGGCCAATCTGTCTGCTTGCCTCTCTCTTTCTTTGTATTACACATTTTAGGTCAGAGAAATATTTTGTTATAATGTAGGAGTAACCTTTTTCATTCCAGTTCTTTATCGTCGAGATATTTAATTAGAACCTAAGCTGAACTGATACCTAGATATCTTCTCAAGCTACAGATATATGTAGTTTATATTCTCCTTGCTTCTGTTGCCTAGATTTTATGATACCAGTGGTTATTAACCAGAATTCTTTGCCATTGTGAATTTTGAAAAATATTCTTAGACTTATGAAAAGTGGAGTACTAGTCAGTACTCCCGTGGCCTTTTAGGAAAAACATCCTTTGTGATAGTGATAGTAGTTTGTAAATTGAGACTTAAACTTTCTTTAACTTTACTTTGTTTAATAGATTTTACTTTTAAAGTTGGCATAGAAATTTTCTACATGTAATCTTCTGCTGTCAACACAGGCACAACCTTCTACGCTTTGAACATCCTACACCCAAATAAGGCATTTGTCAGAATTGGCCAATCTACACCAACATATCATAGGCTTGCTATTTTTAAAATGTAGAATTTTATTTTCAGCATTTTCTGTGTTCTCCTACTTTTAATTACTAAATTTGATACATGCCATTTAATTCAATTTTAATGAGCTAATTAATAGTTAAGCATATGTATAATATAAAGTTTGAGGAAAAGATATGCTTTCTTGGTTTCCCAGTCTTCTAGATATCCTAGATAAATCAATACAAAGAAAATTGTATTTAAAAGAACTTTCAGGTGAAAAAGTATTGATAGGTAAAGATTTCTGATGTTTCAATCAGTCTTTACTGAAGCATTTTTCAACTGAAGATGTACTGAATGTAAATGTGTATGCTCATTGTGTCCTTGAAATTTTATGTGAAATGTAAGAGAAAAATAGGAGCCAATAATAAAAACTGAAATATTATGCAAAAATCATTTTTCTTTGTATTGGTTTGGGCTTTTCTTGGCCTTTATTTGTAACAAAGAAAAAGGAACCTAAATGATGCTGGGAAACCAAATGGAAACCAAGGAAACTTCATGATTGGGGAGATTAGTCATTTCTAAACTATGACATTTATAAAATGTATTTATAAACTCTCAGGTAACATAAAAGGTTACAGCCCATGTCAACTCTATTTGGCATTCATTTAATTTTACACGATGCTATTTTCTTTACAGTGGTTCTTTTCTTTCGTTTTTCTTCTTCTTTTAATTAATTGGCATACTTGTTTACCTCCCAGCTTGTACATATGTCCTTAATTTATTGTTATAATAAACACATTTCAATTCAAGTAGCAACTTTGATTGCTATGCAGAACAGAAGTAATTGGTTCTGCAATTTACTTGCTCAGTTGCATACAAACAACATGCTATATATGAAAATATATTTGAATTGGCTGAATTACAGGTATTAAATACTAAACATTCTAACAGTTACTGGATGAATTACAGGTACCAAATATTAAACAATTTAACAACTTATTATGATTTATTCTATTTAACCATCTAGGAAGTTTGAAGCCATCATCAGTCCAGTGGTAATTTCAAGTGCAATTGGGAATTCAGGAATTTTGATGGAGCTATTAGTGTAGCAGATCTTGTAGATAAAATATATGCGACTTTTAGTTGCTCATGTGAAGGACTCTCTCTAAAATTGACTTCATTGATTTAATTCTCAAAAAACTAACATGACCTTTATTTTTTATGGTATTAGTCCTTGTTCTATATTTATAATGAATTCATGACCACCTGAAGGTATTAATTTGATATACATGGCCTTCACAGCCACCATATGTTTTTCCTCCATCCATTATGTTATTATAAAATATTACTTTGATCCCATAGAAACTTTGCTGGTTTCCCATATATGTTCTGGGGCACTGAAAGGAATAACTTCTGCCAGATTACATCTGCTTTCTGCAACAGGAAGGGGATTACTCAACAATGTATTTATAAAATCCCAGATAACAAAGAAAGTTACAGCCCATGTGAAATCATTGTTTGTCATTCATTTAATTTTACCTAATTTTTAAAGCAGAAATCATACAAATGACTTGTGTATTAATGTCAGCTCTTCCCAGACAATTGAGAAGAAACCATTGGGATTTCTGAACATATGTAATTATGGTTTAAAAATAAACTAACCTGAAGTTTTCTTTGAATATAGTTTTGCAAATTTCTTTGATAATAATAAACTCATCAGCTAGTTGGAAACCATTTCTAGCAAAAATTTTCATTGTTTATGTGTTCATATATTTGCACATGTATGAAATACTTCAGAAACTTGGAATAAATTCAAACTTTTATTATCATGGTAGAAATGGATATTTTAGATGCGTCTCTATTCAATGTTTGGAAATTTATTTAGTGTTTCTTCAAAGCATATCAAAAAAAGAACCAATAAAATGTTTATGTCCATGATGACTAGGATGAGGCTTTTTTAATTGTCTCTTGCTTCAGAACCTGTTTTAATCAAATGCTTTCAGTTTTAGGTGAAACATTGAGTTAAAAGTTTGAAAAATGAGTAAATCCCTAAAAGATACCCTAGGAAACCAAGAAAAAACAATCAAACAGATAATGGAAACAGTTCAAGACTTGAAAACTGAAATGGAGGCAATGAAGAAAACACAAAAATTGAGTTTGTGCTATGTACCAGTTGAGTACCTATACTGTTCGCTATGAGAGCAGCTAACTAAATGTTCTAGGTGTTGCCGGGTATTCTAAAGATATGTGTCTAATTATCTAAGGAAGTTTTGTGAAGATTTATTTAATTGAATGTGGTAGTATACAGTGGTAATCCCAGTACCTGCTAGGTAGAGGCGGGAGTTTAAGGTCAGTTTTACTTCTATAGTGAGATGGGACCAGCCTGGGCTATGTGACATTGTCCCAGAAAGAAGGAAGAAAGAAAAGATAGAGAGTGGGGATTTTATGGTAAAAGAGCCCCGAAGAGACAAATATATTTTACAATACAAAAGGAAATTTTCTTAAATTCAGTTTTACCTCAAAGATACAACTTTCACTTGCATATTTTGTGTTTATTTATGTGTAAATATTTTCAGGTAATAGATANAGACAGATATATAAGGGCTGGAGCTGGAATTCAGCCGTAGAATGTTTGAAGCCTTAGGTTCAATCCCCAGGGTTGCCCCACAGTAAGACAGGAAGATGGTAGATAGACCTATTGGTGAAGACAATTGAAACTTTGATTAGTCGTCACTCCATCAATATGTTTGCAGATAACTGGTAGTCAGTGAGTCTAACTCTCCCAAATTTATTCTTTTATTCTTTTTCTGTTTAACGTTTTATTTCTTTATCCCGGTCTGATCACAGATTCCTCTCATTAACTTCTCTCTTCCCAGTCCCTCCCCAAAACCTCCCCTCTTGCTCCCACCACACATTCTCTCTCGTTTCTTATTCAGAAAGGTTACCCTGCCAAATTGAAAGCCTTCTTGAAGTGAAAAGTCCAGGAAGGAAAGGAAAGGTCCCATTTTCCATGATTAATATTCACAGTTTCTGTGGTATCCTGGTGGCTCTTACCAGGTTTGGAGAATTGACTTTGAACTATGGAAGCATTTTATAAGCCGACTCTTAAACCCTTAAATTAACATGGTGAGAGCACTCCCAGTAGTGTTTTTTAAAAAATAGGAACATTTTCCCTGAGCACACTGTCAAACACCTTTAATCCCAACACTCAGGAGGCAAAGACAGACTGTAGCTTAAGTTTAATTTCTCAGCTTCATGGAATGCCCTCTTAGGAGAGAAATTATGTATTATTGATTATATGTACACCAAACACACACATTTCTAATTTTTAAATTAATTCTATGTGTCTTTCACATCATGTATCTTGATCCTAATCATTTCCATTCTCTTTCCATTCACCTTCTGCCCCTACACCTCAAACAAATAAAATTCAAGAGAAAAAAAGAAAGAAAATAAAATGAAAAAAATTAAAAGGGAGAGAAATAAACATCTCATCATGGGAAGCTGCAGTGCGATCCAGAAAGTCATGCCATATACTCCTTTGTCCACACATCTCTACTTGCAAGTTTTTGTTACAGAGAGTCGCTGGTCTGGCTTGAGGCCCCTGGCTTCCACTACACATTGGATGCTGGGCCCCACTAGTATTCTTCCTTGACTTCCCACCAATACCCCGTGTTGTGGAAATCCCGCAGCTTTGGGTCTACAAGTCTGATCCATTCACATGCTCCAGCGGAACATAGATGTGGTGGATGTTGGGGCAAACCAAGTTATAACCCTGGGTCTGGGCCTGGAAGGCTGTAGGGTTGGTCCACCATCTGGGAATAGGGACAATTCTCACATGCTAATGTCTTTGAGGCTTGCTCATCCACGCTTGCACTGACTGTGTTGACTCTATGTGTGGCCCTGGTGAGGTACAGAGCCTGCTCTTCCAAGTGTTACAACAGGTGGTAGTCAGTTCTCCCACTGGCCTCAGGCTTTGATGGGTCGGGGAGGGCTTCATTCCCCCACCCATGCTACTACATGGCAGATGAGAAATGGGGCATCTGTCCCATGCTCATATCTTTAGGTCTGGCCCACCCGCACCTCTGCTAAAAGGGTTGGCTCTATTGCGCTGCCCTCATGAGGGGCGAGGCCTGTTCTCCTAAGTGTTGCAGCCGGTACGAATCAGACACAGCTCCCCCACTCTTATGAACACAGGGTAGCTTTCCCACCTGACCTAGGCAATGCTGAGCATGGGGGAGGAGATAGGAGAGGGCACCTTTCCCCCATCCATGCCACCACAGGGCAGATGGGTAATGGAAACAGCAGCTCTCCCATGCTCACAATTTTGGGGCTGGCTCACCCACACATGCATTAAGAGGATTGACTCTATTGTGCTACGCTGGCGAGGTGCAGGGCTTGCTCTCCCAAATGTTGCAGCTGTTGAGGGTCAGAGCTCTCCTGCTGCTGTGGGGCAGATGAGGGTTGGGGGCTAGATCCACCATGCTCACACTCTCTAAATTGACTTACCTGCTGTGCGGCCCACACAAAGTGTAGGGCTTGCTTTTTCGTGTGTTATCACAAATCTAGGGGTCAGCTTCTCACCATCTCAACCCACTCCCTTCCTCTCTTGGATATGCAGATATGCCTCTGTCCACAGGACTTGAGCAATTCTCTCTCTCTCTCTCTCTCTCTCTCT
>LOEQ01003411.1:256309-270275 GCA_001685075.1 Bramus lutescens
TCCTCGGGTCCACATTTTAGCTTGTTTGCTTTGAAGAATTTGTAAAGGTAGAGAAATAGCTGCTGCCGGCTCTGATTTCAGTCCCTGCTGTGCTATGCAAATGCTCTCGACATGCCTGAGTGACCTTTTGAGAAAGAGCTTTTGTGATCTTTTGTAGCCAGGGCTTGTTCTTGTCCTGGAAATGGGGACCAGATTCCACTCAAAGTGGAAAAATGGGCCTTCAAAGGCCACATACAAAGCTGGTGCTTTTCCTGGGGAAAGGACCCATAGGTATGTCCGTGTTTCTTGGCATCTCTGCTAGTGATTTTGAAATTGGCTCTGCAGTTTGCTTTGCCGGTTGATTTGGAGAACAGAGTGAGTGAGAGGGAACTGACGAAGGCAGTTCAGTCGCTGGAGAACTAACTGTGGCATGCTCTTGAATTGGAGATAAAAGCAGATTGAAGCTGGCATCATTAGTACATGGGCCTTTGCCAGTGCCTAAGACTGGCTCTCCATGGTGCTGCTTGAGTGACCTCAGCCAGGTCTGTGAGGCTCTTTTTGTACCAAATTGTGCCTTACCGGTTTGACATTTGAATTGTTTGTTTGTTTTGATTAATGTACAAAGAGAAATACTTCATTGTTAAACCTGATTGTTTATTTTACATTATACGGTAATAATATTCTGTTTTTTTTTCTCTTGGAAAGTGACCATTACTTTTGAAGCCCATGATTTTAAATGCTTTCTGAGATGCTTAGTTTATACAGCTGGTATGCTGATCCAAAGGAATTTCCCCCTTCCCCCTCAAGTGACCTTTTTGATGTAGAGCATCTTATAGGTCAGAATCAATGTAAGGTTGTAGACCTAATCATACTGTTCTCTGAAAATATAAAAATTACATTTTTAGAAAATAGTGGCAGAATTTGTCAGATTTTTTTTTTTATTACCTGTGGTTGTGATTGTGTGTGTGGAGGTCAGAGGACAAAGGTCAGAGGACCACTTGTGGAAGTAAGTTTTTTTCTCTTTCCACCACGAGGGTCCTGGGATCAAAGTCAGGTTTTCAGGTAATCTGCTTTACCTACTGGGCTGTCTTGCCAGCCCAGAGTGACAGACTCTTCCCTCCTCCAAGTAGGCTAGTCCTTTGTGCCCAGTGGGCTCTGGAGGTAAGGACAAGCATGGCATGGCTTTCTTCCTCACAATTTTGCCTTGATGTAGGTTCCAACGGGCCATATGTGAGCGGTCTTTGTGAGGTCTGAGCTACTTCGCTGGGCAGAGTAGCTCTTATTCTCCATTGTCATGGTTACGTGCTTGTTTTCTTCCTCCAGAGTCTTCCTGGTTCCTGGGCTCCTGACGGACCAGTGCTGGAGCAGATGGATAATGGAGACTGGGGCTATATGGTGAGTGGTCCTTGCTGCGCTTGGAAGGCTGGCAAATCATTTTTACGTCTTTCTCTGCACGGTCATAGGCTTGTCTTACAAGGATGGAACTATGAATTTGTGCAGCTCCATCTAATTTGTATGGATGTATTTGGGGTGTGTATCTTTATTTGGTTTGATGTTTTAGTGGAAGACTCAGTGCATATTCTCTAAATAACTTAACATTTTTATTTTATATTATTTATTTTAATTATGTGTGGGTGAAGTTTAATTATGTGTGAGTGCAGTGTTCTTGGAAGCCAGAAGAGGGCGGGCATATGGTCCCTGGAGATGCTGTGAGCCACCCAGACATGGTTACTGGAAGTGGAACTCAGTTCCACTACAGTAGTACATTGCTTTTTAACTCCTGACATCTCTGCCCATCTAGTAGCTATTTATAACCACTAACGTCAGGTAGACCATGATGTTTTTGTCTTTGGTGTATGTTTAAATTCTCTGTTCATAGAATGGAATGTCCAAAGGGCCCAGGGAGAATGGAGTGGAGGATGCTTTGTCATAGTAAAGGGATTAATAGGTAACTGCATCTTCTCACATGCAGTTTTCTCATGTTTCCATGTCTGCCTATTTTCTTCCTCATCAGGTAAGAAATATTTTGCTTTCTTAGAACCTGAAGATCGTCTTTGATTTTTTTTTCTTAAATAGGATTTCTAAGGCTGGTGGTGTGTTATTTTGAGAAGCTTCCTTCTTAGAATTAAAGGTCAGATTGCAGCATTAATGTTACTAAAGTGAATATACAATCAGACTATGACATCGTGTCCCCCAAACCTTATATTTCTTAGTTTAGTGTTAGGAACTTATTTCCTGGGCATGGTGGTACAGGCCTGTAATGTCAGTAACACTTGGGAGGTAGACGCAGAAGGTTTGTGCACTTTTGACTTGCTTTATCTATGTAGTAAGATGCTGTCTCAACAACAATAAAAAGAAAAACCAGAAAAGAAAAAGGAATTGTTGCTTCCATAAAAGAATTACTACGATTAATTCTAAAGAAATTTTTGTCTTTAAGATACATTTTGGGACTGGGGGTGGTGGCACACACCTTTAGTCCCACCACTTGGGAGGCAAAGGCTGGTGAATCTCTGTGAGTTTGAGGCCAGCCTGGTCTACAGAGTGAGTTCAAGGACAACCAGGACTGTTACACAGAGAAACCCTCTCTTGGGGGCCGGGGGCAGAGAGGGGATACATTTTAGAGTTGGAGAGATGGCTCAGCAGTTAAGAGCACTTCTGCTCTTGCAGAGGACCTGGGTTTGGTTCCTAGCATCCAGCCTAAGATTGACAATCACCTGTAATTCCAATCCCTAGGCAATCCATACCCTTGGCTTACATGAGGTACACATACATATTTGCAGGCAAAGCACTCACACACAAGTACATACATATTTTTCACAACTGGGTGTGATGATGCTCTCCTGAGATCTTAGCACTGGGGCAGAGGCAGGAGAATCAGGAATTCTAGACCATTCATAGCTATACAGTGAATATAAGGCCAGTCAAAGTTATGTGAAACTTTGTCTAAAAAAAAAAAAATTTACATCTCATGACTCCTTTGAGGAGAAAATCCCAAAGTTCATTATTGCTACACTTTCAGATTACTTTTATTCTAGCTTCTGTTAAATTTAAAAAATCTGAAGGTCTTGTCAAGTGAGGTGGCACACATCTTTAATCCCACTAGGGAAGGTAGAGGCAGGCAGACCTGACTCAAAATCTCTTCAGATTCTGGACTTGACTGTACGAAACTAAAAGTCACACCCAGCATGAGTAGAGTAACTTTTAAAAGATTGGATTTATTTGATTTGAAAGCAAATGTTGAAGGCCTTCTCCTGGTGAGTTATTATTGAA
Organism: Bramus lutescens; assembly: GCA_001685075.1. Lineage (NCBI taxonomy): Eukaryota > Metazoa > Chordata > Mammalia > Rodentia > Cricetidae > Bramus > Bramus lutescens. The sequence continues at coordinate 259,559 of LOEQ01003411.1, forward strand.
AGTAAGACCATTTCCTCCCTCAAACTGCCAAATACATTACAGCAGAAAGGGATCTTATGCTGGCTGATCAGTATTGATCTTGTTAATTTGTTGAAGTTGCGATTTTAAGGTTTCAGGTGACTGTTTCTTTGATTTCAGATGACTGACCCAGTCACGTTGAATGTAGGTGGACACTTGTACACAACGTCCCTTACCACATTGACACGTTACCCGGATTCAATGCTTGGAGCTATGTTTGGGGGGGACTTCCCCACAGCCCGAGACCCTCAAGGCAATTACTTCATTGATCGAGATGGTCCTCTTTTCCGCTACGTCCTGAACTTCTTACGAACTTCAGAATTGACCCTCCCCCTGGATTTTAAGGAATTTGATCTTCTTCGGAAGGAAGCTGACTTTTACCAGATTGAACCTTTGATTCAGTGTCTCAATGACCCTAAGCCTTTGTATCCTATGGATACTTTTGAAGAAGTTGTAGAGCTGTCTAGTACTCGGAAGCTTTCTAAATATTCCAATCCTGTGGCCGTCATTATAACCCAGTTAACCATCACCACCAAGGTCCATTCCTTACTAGAAGGCATCTCAAATTATTTCACCAAGTGGAATAAGCACATGATGGACACCAGAGACTGCCAGGTTTCCTTCACCTTTGGACCATGCGATTATCACCAGGAAGTTTCTCTCCGGGTCCACCTGATGGAATACATTACAAAGCAAGGTTTCACAATCCGCAATACTCGGGTGCATCACATGAGCGAGCGGGCCAATGAGAACACTGTAGAACACAACTGGACTTTCTGTAGACTGGCCCGGAAAACAGATGACTGATTGCCAGTGCTGGGGAGGACTTCCTGTAAGCTCACATTTGTTTGGGGATATGGAAGAGACTGTTCTTGTTTTCTAAATCATAGTGTATCCCCTTTTTAATATTTGTATTTATTTGAAGGCCTCGAGGACCAGAAGGAAATTCCATGTGTGAGCAGTCTTCTTGTTTTGTTCCAAATATGCATGTGCTTGTTCAGAGTCTCCAGAAACCTTTTTTTATAAAAAGAGAGCTGAAAATCATTATGATATATAACCCACCCTCAACAGTGCTAAAATGATTTCTGGTAACGTGGTCCCTAACTCAACTGGAAGGCTAAAAATACAGTAATGAAAGATTAAGCAGAGTATTCATGTCTTTGAGGAAAATCAGAATATCATGTAGGGTGACCTCGATTCCAGACCAATAGGCAGTAGTGTATTAAAGGAAGACTGGCCAATCATCTGCCGATCCTTGTAAGCACTGTTTCTTTCTATGCATATAAATCAAGCAACCAAATATCTGTAGCCATTGAAATGTCTGACTAGAAATATTTATATTGGATTCTCAATACAAAATGTCCCTGTGGTGGAAACCTTATGCCTGGTACAGTTTCATTCCCAAGTGTACTGTCTACCAGGAAAGAAAAATCTAATAAAAAATGGAGTATGAACATTAAGGGTTGTATTTATTGCTATATAAGGGGAAAGTCATATTCTTTGTCAAAAGTATGCATTGCTTATGTCTCAAACTGCTTATAGCACATTTGTAATGGAGTTGCCAGAACTCAGTGGAGCCTTAGATTTTAGTTCATAAAGCCAGCTGTGCCATTCGAGATAAGCAGTTTTGTTTAAAAGCCATTTTCAGATAGGATTTGCAGGGAATATTACAGGGTTTCCAACGGCCACAGCTATGACTATGACTCACTCCAGCTTATGCTGCATGTGGGGGACAAAATGACTCTAGCCATCTTATTCTTATGTATTGTGGTAGCCACAAATGTATGTGTTTGTCAGACGTAAGTTCATCTCTGAGAAGAAATAAATTGCAGTGAAGGTCGGAAATAAGAGAAAATGTATGTACATTTGCTTATTTCATTGTTGTCTTGTTTCAGAGTTGATAGGATTCTGTTGCTTGAAAGTTACTCATAGGAAGGAGTATGTTAATTATGGTGAGACTTCCTAGTTTGTGAGCATCAGATAAAAACGTCCCTGCTTTAAAGGAATAGTGGACTTCTGTGGTTTTGGCCCTATGGCAGACGAAACACTCTTGTCCTCTTCTCTGAGACTATTCCAAGATTCCCCCTTTGAAAGGAAGATTAAAATATTTACTTATATATCTCTTTGAATATTTAAGATTTGACAAACACACACACACACACACACACACACACACACACACACAAGAAAACCGTAATTATCTCATCTTCAAACGAGGATTCTTCAGTATTATTGACAGGTTGCTGTAGTTTCATTGTATTGATGGACAGGTGAGAAAAGGCTACTGTTAGAAACATTGGCTCCTATTGTAAATTGATCTGTAGTTTCCTAATAAAGACCCGAAAGATCAGTCCTGTGCTATGGAACTAGCTGAAGCCAACATGAAGTAAGATGATTTGGGTTCAGAACTCTTGTGGAATGCTCTTGGTTAAGAGCGCTTGTTGCTCTTGCATAGGAATTTGGTGCCCAACACCTATGTCACCGGCTCACAACTGTCTGTAATGCCAGCTCTAAGCAGATCTGACACCACTGGCTTACACACACACACACACACACACACACACGCATACTTACACTTAAAAATATATATATTATATATACAATTTTATATATATATATTTTAAAGTTGTGGAAGTAGGAGTAATACTAGTTTTAAGTTTAGGAAAAAGGAAAACTTCTGAATTTTCTTCCTTGTCCCCATTCTCCCTAAAGGGAAGATTGCTTTTGGCAAATTTTCTCTGGTTTACTAATTATTAGCAGGTAAATGATTGCTTATCTGAATAAAAGCAGCCAACAGGATTTTTAAAGCTTGTTTGTTTTTTCCCTCACTCCTGGGGATCGACCTGGGTCTTATTCATGTTAGGTAAGTGTTTGTCACTTAGCTGCAGTCCATGCTGTAACTGTTTTAGGTTGTTGTGGAGTTGAAAATGAAATGAAAAATATCATGGTGAGGGGCTGGAGAGATGGTGCAGAGGTTAAGAGCACTGGCTGCTCTTCCAGAGGTTATGGGTTCAATTCCCAGCAACCACATGGTGGCTCACAACCATCTATAATGAGATCTGGTGCCCTCTTCTGGCATGCAAGCATACATATGAACAGAATTTGTATGCATAATAAATTTATTCAAAAATAAGAGAAAAATGTAGTTTGGTTATATTTGGATATATTGAGACAAGTCTGTCTGTTTATAAAATTTTAAATCATTTTTACTGTGGAAGAGCTGACTTTTAAAAAATGATATGTTACATTCTGAGCCTTTATATTTTATTTAGATTAAAGCACATCCAGGTACCTTTGAAGGGCTGCATGTGTGTCTTTGTAAACCTGAGGGTAAATGCTAAAGGTAAGTGGTGGACCACGAGGTAGCTCTGTGGTAGAGTGTCTGCTGACATCCCTCAGACTGGTCGATCCCTGTATACCCTAGATAAATACACCACACAAGTAGTAGCTAATGCATTTATTGGCTTTTGCTACACTTAAAGCAAAGTTCCAGCATTTAACCAAATATATGCTATAAGCGGACAAAGGGAAACTTCAAACACATTTCATTCACGTACCAACTTACTAAGCAATTTGAAGAACTAGTCGCTCCACCCTTTGCTTTGACTTTAATTCTTTGTTTGTGTATGCTGTGCCACCATGATGCTTCTTGATCCTGAGTTCTGTTGGCTTTTCACAGCTTAGGTCTCCAGCTTTGTAGCAGTGGTCGGATATATTTCTCATAGGCAGGGTTTTCCTGTGTTTATTAGAAGAATACTTCTAGAATTAATGGCTTCACTTTAAAAGAGTAGCATTACCTAAGATCCTGTTTTGTTTTGTTTTTCAAGACAGGGTTTCTCTGTAGAACAGCTTTGGCTGTCCCGGAACTCACTTTGTAATTTGTAAACCAAGATGGCCTTGAATTTACAGAAATCTGCCTGTTTCTGTCTCTCAAGTGCTGGGATTACAGGCATGTGCCAGCATCACCTTTCAATTATCTAAGATTCTTAATTTTTAAAATTACTTTTAAAGTTCATTTTGTGTGAACACTTGGTAAACACTTTTCCAACAAGCCTCCTTTCTTAGGCAGATTTTAAACTGCGTGCAGGTGGCTGATTAAGAGAAACGTCTACAGCTTATTTTTTTTTTGGCTTTCAGAATTTAATATAAATGAAATCCTTCACTTTTTGAGACTCTGAAATTTTGAACATGAATCACAAAGCAAGCAACCAGAAAGTAGAATCAGGTAGGCAATATTCTGTGTCAGAATCAGCTTTTCCATCATTCTCTAGTTCCATGTCTGAGTTCTTTTCTTCATAGCTAAACTCTAGTCTTCCATACTATTTTAATTTCTTTTACTGTAAAACTATAAAGTTCTGGGGACTGGAGAGATGGCTTAGAGGTTAAGAGCACTGGCTGTTCTTCCAGAGATGCTAAGTTTAATTTCCAGCAACCACATGGTGGCTCATTACCATCTATAATGAGATCTGGTGCCTTCTTTTGTCATGCAGTCCTACAGCAGAATACTATATACATAATAAATAAATAAATCTAAGCAAAAAAAAAGCCTATAAGGTCCTAACATAGGTTTACACTCTGTTCTCCACTGTTTTCTTCAATCCTATCACACCGCCATTGCACAGTAATTGTTCTTTGAATGAATGAACTAGATGTGTTTAACACTTCTCACTATTCCTTGGGCATATTTTTACAATATAGTTATTGAGAGAATAGAATGGGGTGTGATGATGTACACGTGTAATCCTGGCATTTGGGAGGTAGGAGTTGAAGGCCAGCCTGAGCCACACAAGGCTCTGAAACAAGCACTAAAAAAAGGGGGTTCTTGGTCTAAAATAACCCGTGATGATTCTTTCTTGCTTCCATAGGGAATCGCTTGGATGTGATTTTGTGGGGCTGGGGGGATCTTCTGTGGCAGTTTTCTAGATCAGTCAGCCCAAAGCAGACATCACAGAGTACACCAGAGTAGTGTGTCATCCTGATAGGAGAAATCTCAGCACAACCTACTGCAGACAGGAGAGACTCCTATGGAGCTAAGAGATGCAGCCTAGCACATAGCACTTCCGGCATGAGAACACTGTACATATATTCTCATTTGTACTTTTGTGTCCACAGGGCATGTTTCAGTATAGCTACTGTTTTAACTTATTTAAAATACCCATAATGTGCCTTTTTCTATTAAAATGTCTGCTGCACTTCAGAACTATTACAGATCAAAAAAGAGACTTTAAAAATGTTGAAGCTTTTCAAAGGAGCTGAAAGTATAAGATCACGTGGCTGTATGTTACTGGTCAACCAACTATCGTTTTGACCCCCTTTCCTAAACTGCCCTGCATGAAAAGACCACACCTGTGACTTAACAAGGTCACATAAGGCTGGTTGATGAGTATCTGTCGTGACTGCTTTTGTATCGTTATGTAGGTCATAAGAAGCTCTGTCCTTGGCCAAGTAGAAGGAAGTAGAGACAGAAAAACAGTTTGAAGTATGTCAGCATTTTACAGCATCAGTAAGGTGACGGGTCAGTCACATCTCGTTTCTACAAACCTGCTATGGTTTCCAGACTTAAGTGTTTAAGAATGAAGAAAGACAAGATGGCCCACTACAGTCTTTAGTGACCCTGAGGAATCTAGGGGAGTGGAATATTTTCTTGTGCTGCCAATGCAACAGGTTGAAGCTCTGTGTCTCGGCATTTGCCGACAGGTGCACAGGGAGAGGTGTGGCAGCTCTATGGAGCACCAAAGGACGTAAGCAGGCTGGATTGGGAAGGACTGCTTTGCTTTTATGCCAGGATTTAAAATCAGCAAGGACAGAGAAATGATCATTAGATAAGTAACATATTAGAAGCAGGTTAACCATAGGAGCAGTGACTATGTAGGAAAATTGTTTATATTTCCTTGAGCTAAAACCATGTCTTCTTGTGGATGGCTCTTGACTGAAGTGGGCTGATCTGTCTGGCAGCCATTCTGGAGGTTATGACTTTAGATGATAGTGTGAAGCTCAGCTCTGATGTGTGACAGGATACATACTGCCAAGAGCAAGTCTAACACTTGTAAAGTGTGAGTGCAAGCCCAAGTGTTGGTCACTGCATTGTTAAGACACCTTCCTGAAGTTGGACTAAAGAGAAAGTTTCACCATCTGAAAAACATATTTATAAAGTCTAATATACCCAACACTGTGAAACGCCTTGTGTGTGTGCCTATAGATAGATATGTCCTTTGTTGAGATTGTCTTTGTCAAATCTGCTCTTTACTACAGGCTCCCTAAATTCAAAGTACAGTTACTGATTGAAGTTCTTAACTTTGCCCAGTGAGGCTGGGATAACTGGAATTCTCGTCTTCCCTCTGAGGACAGTCTTGCTACCATCCCCCTTATAATAATACATGTGCCTTCCTGCCCACCTATGACAGTACCTCAAATTTCCTATCACCTTTGGATCTACATAGGATGGAGCTAAAAAGCTGAAAGTGAGATGGTTTACCACTGCTATGATTTATCTTAGTTTTGTTTGCTGCTGTATGTGTGTGCCTTTGGGTATGTCGAGCCTTTCTCTTAATGCCCTTTCCACATTCTGAACTGTGTATTTTGCTGATTTCAGCTTCTGCCAAACTGCACCCCTGGTTTCTTTTATGTGCTCTCTAGAAGTGTTTTAAACAGATGCTCTATGCCAAGTAATTTTCAACCTAAGCAGAATTGATTAAAATGGAAAAACATGGAGATGTATTTACTGCTTGTTCTTTGCCCTTTTACATAATTTATAATGGGTTCCACTCAACTACCTGATTATTGGCTGGTGACTTCTGAGCCCACTCAAACAGACGTTCGTAGACATGTCCATCATAACAGCCGAGTGCCGAATTTAAACAATTATCCGTGAAGTCAAAAGCATCAGTTAACAAGATTGCATCTTTCCTGAGAGAGAAGACAAATTGTGAGCATTTCACCTTAGTCTTAAGAATCGAATTGATCCACATGAAGTAGTTATAGGTTGCATCATTATCTGCTATTTGAAAATTCATCTTTATTATTTGGGTTTTATTTTTTTAAACCATTCCTTTTTAACTTTATTTAATTTTATGTTGTGTTTTGTCCACCTGTATGTCTGTGTGAGGGTGTCGGATCCCCTGAAAAAAGAGTCAAAGACATCTGAGCTGCCATGTGTGTACTGGGGATTGAATCTGGCTTCTCTGGAAGAGTAGTCAGTGCTCTTAACTGCTGAGCCACCTCTCCAGCCCCCTGGGATTTATTTTTTATCAGTTATATATGCACAGGATAAAGAATCATTAAGTTCTTTAAGACTTGTTATTTAAAAAATCAGGTCTTGCCTACTGGGTATAAAGTCCGGGATCCAATTCCCAACACTGGATAAAAAAAAAAATGAAAAAATAAAAGCCTAATCTCCCAGTGTACTAGTTAATTTTTGTCAATTGACACAAACTGGAGCCACTTGGGAAGAGGGAGCACCAATTGAGGAATTGCCTCCATCAGATTGACTGGTAGACATGTTGGAGCATGTTCCTGATTAAAGATCGATGTGGGGAGCACAACCCACTATGGGTGGTGCCATTTCTGGGCAGGTGGTCTTGGGTTGTATAAAAAGGCAACTGGAGCAAGCCAGTAAACAGCATTCTTCATGGTCTCTGCTTCAGTTCCTGCCTCCAGATGCTGCCTTGGCTTCCTTCAATGATTGACTATGACCTGAGAACCAAATAAACCCTTTCCTCACCAAGCTGGTTTTGCTCAGTGTTTTATTACAATAGAATGCACCTTGCTTCTCCATTCCTGTCTTCTCCTTAGAGGCATAGTTGGTCTTTTAGCTGATATTTACACAAATATCTCCTAATTTTTTTTTGTAATGCTAGTAACTTCTTAATGCTTTGGTTTTAGATGTTACTCACTGTAATAAAACCAAGAATTTCCTTTTGGGCAAGTAAAAGGGAACAAATCTTACCACGCAGTCCAGGCTGGCCTGGAACTCTTTGCATCTCAGGCTGGCATGCAGCACTCCCCTCAGTGCTCCACCCCCAGACTCCTGATGCTGGGATTACAGGCATATTCCACACACTTGGCTGGACTGAGCAGTTTTCTCTTCGCTTCCATCTCCTCATCCCTGGGCTTCTTCCCCTTGGCTTTCTGGCCAGTTTGTAATTTTGACAAGATTAGTTAATGTTCAGTGTTGACATTATGATGACTGTGTGACATCAAAACATTTGAGGTGGCTAGGATAATAAACTTAATTATATTTTGTATTTTAAAATTTTGTTTTGTTTTGAGGTAAGGTCTTGTGTCAAGTCTGGTTGATCTGAATGACTATGTAAATCAGCTTGGCCTTGGTTTTACTGTGTAGTTCCAGCTGGTTTAGAACTGTGCAGTGCATATGGAGGTCAGAGGACAAGATGCAAGAGTCAGTCCTTCCACTTGTGGGTCTCTGGATCAAGCTCACATCATCATCCTAGGGATTGAACTCACATTGTCAGTATTGGCTTCAAGTATGTTTGCCCATCAAGCCATCTTGTTGGCCTTTAATCCTGTTTTGACAACTAATGAGCTTTCTGGTTTTTTGTTTGTTTGTTTGTTTGGTTGGTTGGTTGGTTTTTCAAGACAACTTTTCTCTGTTTCTTTGGAGCCTGTCCTGGGACTCACTCTGTAGATCACGCTGGCCTCGAACTCACAGAGATCCGCCTGCCTCTGCCTTCTGAGTGCTGGGATTAAAGGCGTGCACCATCATTGCCTGGCAAGCCTCCTGTTTTGACAAGAGCTAATGAGCTGTACTTCTTGTTTAGTGTCCCTTAATGACCCTGATGGTCAGTTCTCTCTGTAGTCTGCTGAAATTCCATGGGCCACTATATTCTCCCCCCTGAATATACGTTCAGCAGTTTTTCTTCTTTTGACATGCTGATGTAGAGCCCAGCTCACTCCTTGTTTTCAGGGATTTTCTGCCACCACCTGTGTGACTATACGTGGCTGGAAAAACCAGCCTACGCTGCTGTCCTAAGAGTTCAGACAGCTGAGCCACATGGCCTAGCAATCGTGCTCCACTGCTTTGGTCCACCCACTCGCTCACCTAGTGATTTTTCAGTCTCTTCCATCTTCAAGTCTAGAGCACCCACCTCCCCTTCCTTCCCAGAGTGACTTTGCATCATATTTCACCGATCAGGTGGAAGTCATACGGGTTTCCCATAGGCTCCCACCTCTGAGCATTGTGCACAGCCCTCCTTTACACCTGTCAGCTCCATCTCCTGCTTCTAGCCTACCCAGTCCTTGGTCCGCTAGATTCTTCCATCCCTTACCTACAGGAGAAGGATACATTTTCTTTCCTGTGTGGTGTCAGAAACCCCTTGGGGTCATTCCATCGGTGTTGCTATCATCTCTCTTAAGACAAAGTGGGGGTTGCTGGAGAGATGGCTCAGGGTTTAATAACACTTGTTGCTCTTAGAGGATCGTGGTTTAGCTGACAACACTGGGTGGCTCACAGCTGTCTCTAACGCTCCAGGCACTGCACAGGTGTGATGCACTTACATATATGGAGGCATGCTTGTACAAAACTTAAAAAAATTAAAAGCAAACAGGCATTTGGTTCCCCTCATTTCCCTCATCCACCCTAGATCTTGGCTTCTCTTTTGACTGAATTTAGGAGTATTTTGTTTGTTTATCTCCAGTTCTGCTCTTTCTGGAGGACTGGATTCGTTTTCCTCTTACCTCAAGCACTTCCCTGAAATAACTCTTGTCTATGTCTCCTTACTGTTTTTGGAGGGTCCTAACCCTTTTCATTCACTCACTCCTAGATGACATCATCTCTCTCATGGCTTTAAATATCAGCCACATGCCACTGACTTCCAAATTTATCCCTCCTTTATGTCACCTGCTTGCTGGCTTCTGTATTAGATTGCTAACAGGCTTTTTAACTGCACTGAACTCCCAAAACAAACTCCTGATCTTGTTTGTCTTATCCAAACCTGGCCCTCCTATAGATTTCCCCTTTATGATAAATGGCCTGACTTCTTCTTTCTGTCTTGTACCATATCTGATTGTCAGCAAACACTGTTCTGTTTTCAAAGCATGTCCAAATTTTGCCTCCTTCCCACCACATCAGTCGGTGCTCCACTCTGGTCCAATCTGTGGTCATTTCTCACATAGATTATTGCATTAGCTTCTAGATTCATCTCCTTGGTACTATTTATTAATTTATTTATAATGATTAATTTTGGGACTGCAGGTTAAACCAATGGCATCCTGCACACTTAGCCAGTGCTCTACCTCAGAGCTGTACTCCCAGCCCCTGCTTTATCTTATTCAAAAAATATATATAAGGCAGTGGCTTGGTTGATAAACTGCTTGAGGAACTAAGTTTGATTCCTAGAATTTATTTGTTTGTGTGTGCACGCATGCGTGTGTGTGTGTGTGTGTTTTGCTGAGTGTTATGTTGAGTTTTTTTTTTTTTAATTTGTTTTGTTTCTGAGATAGGGTTTCACTGTATAACAGCTCTGGCTGTCCTGGAGCTCTTTCTGTAGACCAGATTGGCCTAGAAATCACAGAGATCCACCTGCTTCTGTGTACTGGGTTTAAAGGTATGCAGCACCATTTAGCATGGGCATTTGTAATCCTAGACTGGGCAGATGGGGATAGGCAGATCACTGCTGGGCTCAATGGCCAATCTAGCTAGCTTTCTTGTGAGTTCCAGGCCAGTGAGAGATGCTGTCTCAAA
>LOEQ01003411.1:285909-297122 GCA_001685075.1 Bramus lutescens
AGATGCAACAGACAATGAAATGAAGGGGTCTAGACTTAGGTTTCTCACAACTAGGCAGTTTGAGCCAGGCAGTGCAAGTTTAATCACATGCAGTGTAGGGCAATTGGCTTTTACCAGACATAACTTGACAACAACCAACCAGCCTCAACAACTGGCAGACAAACTCACTAGCTAGTCACAGCCATGTAGGACAAACTGGAACTTAGCAAACAGCCTGACTCATAGCAGGTGGCACAGGGTAGAAGACATGGTCACCCAGAGCCTGATGGGGCCACACACTGATCAGAGACTAACAGGTTAGACCAGCCAGTCTGGTGATGGAGTAGAGAGAACTAAAGACCCCACCTGGACTCCATGCATGTGTGTGCATGTGCATGTGTGTGTGTGATCTGCTCCAGCACCATGGCTCTGGCAGAGGTGGTGTCCGTGCAGACACCGTGGGACTGAATGTCAGCCATCTCTGTCAGGGTCAGCCTTTGGGTGCTCCTTGCCTAGGCCGAAGAGGGGACTGGTGGCGTATGACAGAGTAGCGCACAGCAATGACACACGACTTCTGGAGGTAGGGTAGGATTCCTCTTAACAGCACCCACACCCGTGTCACCAGCATGGCTAGATAATTGCTCTGTGGTGTCCCGAGCCTCCGGTAGGTACCATCTGGCAAGACCTGTGTGTAACAGAGACATGTGCTGGATTGGAGCCAAGGCTCCCCAGGATGCACTTCCATGAGCCTCCATCCCTGCAGGTGTCCCGCTTTTGCTCACCTAAAGCAGACCCCTTGTGCAGCATGATCACTGACACGTGAAAATGCTTACATGAGACACCCCAGAAACCTCCATCTTTTACACCTCAAAAGGTAAAGGCCGGCTAACTGGGGACTTCTGCCAATGCCTAGGTCATACCTGTTCTGCGACTGATTATAGGGAAACAGTATGGTCACCCTTAGCTCCTCCCCTTTCTGGGGATCTGCTCTGAAAACCATGTGGTGAGTATTTACACATGGGGAGTCTGAGGCTTAAAGTGACAAGATTTCCCCACACTGTTGTGCTCCTAAGCTGGGTCTTGTCCTTATTTGTGGGACTCCTAAGCTTCTTTCTGGGGGAAGGGGCTTGTGGTCCAAACCCAGCTTTTCTGAGGCAAGCCAGAGCCTGTGGCAGCTATGCAAAGGGTTAAGTGCCTAGGTGGTCTGGGGCTGTAACCTTCACAGGATCTAACCTCAGCAAAGCGACTCAGCATGTTCTCTCTGGGAACCCTCACGTGGTTCAGTCTCAGGAAGCCATTGTCTATGTGTTCCAAGCCCATCTTGGGCCCTATGTCCCCAACTGTGATTCCTAGAAGAGGGAAGAGATGAGAAGGCCTGTCAGTTGAGTGTATGCAGTATGCCAGACACACAGACACAGGCATTCAATTCACACACACACACACACGTACATACATGCAGGGACACATACATACACACACACTGGCATACACACAGAGTATACATAGTCACTAAGGTGCACATACAGGCATGAATAGAGACACACATAGGCACACACACAGAGACATAGAGGCATACACACAGAGGCACATACATACACACACATGCACACAGATACACACACACCCCAGGCTTCAGGTAAGCAAGCCAGTCAGGTAGATGCTGAACCTTGTACTTGTCAAACAGCCAGCTCATACTATATTAGCTCTGTCAATTGGATTCCTTCTAGCCAAGGGAGTTATTATGTCCCAGCTTCTGTGCATCTCTTGGGGATTCAGGACTGGGAAAGATGTTAGAAGCATCTTATGAGAGAAGTTCTTGAAGAGGCAGTAGAGCTTACCTGGCAGTGGGGTGTGATCCTGTAGGCTCCGGATGGGCACAATGAAGGCATGCATACCATGCTGGGCTCCTGAGCAGATCAACTGGGCAAAGACTATAGCATGGGTGACTGACCGTCCCACTGAGCAGAAAGATGAGAGGCCCATCACAGGAAGCTTATGTACCTTGTCTTGCCTCTGCTTCCTGGGCTTGGGGTTGCTGATAGACACCTTTGAGTTCTTAGAAAGTCACTGATGACAGAAAGAATTGCTACCAAAAAACTTAGCTAGAGTAAAACAGTGACTTGTCAAGGAGGTTTGAAATGAACAAACTTTTAAAGATTTTTTGTACCCTTCCTACCACAACTGCTAATGAATCAGACTGCTGTCAGTCAGCCCCAGAATGAGTACAACCATCCCCTATCAAAACTCGGCGAGGGCCCAGCTCTTGGCTGAGGTCTCCTAGTTCTTGCAGGGCAAGTCTTATTTTCCAGATAGGGAGGTCACTGGCCTGGAGGAGGAGGAGAGCTGGAATTCAAACCGTATCAGCCTGATCTTAAAGATGGATTTCTTTCACCTGCAAATTTGATATTGATCACTCAGTCATCTTTGTTTCCCTAGCCCTCTCCTCTCTCTTGCCTTGCTTTCCCCATTCTGCCACCTGCCCTGCTTTAGTTGAATTCAAATAATTTGTTTATTCAGTGTCTATACCAGACATTCTCTCACTAGGTCTCCAAGAGCTACAGTGAAGTCCTTAGAAACTATTTCTCAAAGGGACCTTTGGCAGAACCCTGTCTTTGAGTTCACAGACGTTTGTATGGCTGCCACCTGATATCCATGTGATTGGAGCTTGCCTGAGTATGGAGTGACAGGGGCAGGGAGGATGTTTAGCCACTAACTAGTACCAGGGCATGTACTTTGGTAGGTGGCAAGCTTATTGTTAACTTGGGAGGCTAGAACATAGGATGTGTGGGGAGCTCTTGGGACAAGACTAGGTGGTGTGTGTGTATGACTATCAGTATATTGTGTATATATGCACACATGTGTCTGGGAGGGCAATATATGTGTTCTATACATGTATGAGTGTCTGTGATGGGGCAGTGTGCATATTTTTGTGTACATGTTTCTAATAAAGGCAGTGTCTGTGTGTTGTGTACATGTACAGATGTGTTTTCATGCTGTGTACCCACAAATGGCTGTCAGTGTGTGTTATGTACATACACATTTGGGGGTTTGTGTGTGTGGCATGTATATGCACAGGTGTGTCTGCATGAGAACAGTGTGTTTTGTGTGCATGCATGTATGTGGAGGGGCAGTATGTGTATGTTTGCATCTACATGGTGTCTATGTATGAGCAATGGTGTACATGATTGTAAGGGCAAAGCTTGTGTTGTGGGGCAGTGTGTGCTGTGTTTATCTGTGACTGTAGGGGGCAGTGTGTGCTTATGTATGTTGCCTGCTTGCATAGCTCTCTGTGGGATAGTGTGTGTTGTGTGCATCACACATGTTGTGTGGGGCAGTGCATATGTGATATGTTCTTGGCCCTCATCACCCACAGGTTGAGTGCATTTCCTTATCTACTCAAAGTTCCCTTGGGACCTTCTGGCCAGCTGCCTATTTCAGTTGGTTTCAAGGTGACCAGCCTAGAACAGAAAATCAACCTGATGTTTGTTGGGCATCAATGTTAGTGCTATTCAGCCCCAGCTTTGTCTTCATGGCAGAGAGACAGGGAAGTAGGATACTCACAGTTCCCAGGCCACCACTTGGTAGCAGTCATTGTAGGGCTGTGTATCACAAACTCCTGGGTGGCTGCATCATAGGTGGCTTCAGTCTCCAGGCCCTTCAGGTATGTCCCTTGGGATCAAGGGGGAGAGTTAGACTGTTGGGCCAAATTGGGGTACTCACTCGGGAGTAGCTCCTAGGTGGGCCTGGGCTCAGTGTGGGACAAGGTGAGCTCCTGACTGCAGCCTTCTCCCTTTTATCTGTGGACTGTGTGAGGACATAGGAATGCATACTGATGCTTCCAAAAGGAATGTCTTGCTCCTTTGGTAGCTCATGCAATGTATGTGTACACATTAGAAAAAGGAATTCCTTCCTGGAGACCCATGACTGCCATCTGCTGGGGTGTTTCCAAATTAACATGTATGTCTATGAGCTATGAATGGGCCCCCCTGGAGTTGCGCAGTCTGAATACTGCCTGCGGCAGGTCTGGCTCACCATGTCCCAGCTCTGTCTGGGCATATGTTGCGATGATTTGGAAGTTTTTGCCGAGTAGGCCCCATTTAGCAATCTGCTCATCTGAACCCAGACTTCTGAGAGCATTCATGGCAACACCATGCAAGCTTAAGCTGGTATATCCAGCAAGTGCTCTGTGGGGGAAGAGATGCTATAGATGAGTAGCCTGTTGGAAGATGGGTGCATAAACCTTCAAACTGGCTGGGGTGTAGGAGGGAAGGGGCATCTGGCACCCTAGGGTTCCAGTAAGTCCTCCTTTGCTGAGGGAAATGTCTTTTGGGCTTGGGGGTTGTAGGCAAGCCTCTCTGGTGGGGCTACACTGGATGAGCACCTGTTAGCATAACTGCGTTCAGGACTGTCTTCTGACCAGCCCAGATGCCGGGCTAGCATCTCAAGGTGGAATGTCTTTTGAACTGCAGCCTCATAGAGCTGGTCTTGGCTCATGAAGTAATGGTCCTTCAAGTTGAACACTGGGTCACCTTGGAGGATGCTCTCTGCAGCAGAGAGAACAGAGGACTTTAGTGGCTTGGATAAGATTCCTGACACCTTCAGATTTTCCCACCTACTTGCCTCATGGATTTGGGAAGGAAGTCAGCTGTCACTGCCATTAACAGCTGAAACAGGTGAGACCCCTGAGGAGAGAAATGTGCTTTGCCCACTATGCTCTGGTGGAACCAGAACCAGGATGTGGATCTTCTGGTGTCTGGTGTCAAGGACCAATTTGTTACTTGAAAGAGAGACTAAGCTTATAAATGGAGCCCATTTGGTAGAATGGCTACCTAGAATGCGTAGAGCCCTGGGGTTTGATCCACACCACCAGTTTCCCCAGTACCACAAGAACCAGGCACGATGGCCTACACTCTCAATCCCAGCATTTGGGAGGTGGAGGCAGGAAGACTGGAAGTTCTAGATCATCCTTGGCTACACAGTGGTTTGAAGCCAGCCTGGGCTACACGTGGCCCTGTCTCAAAACAGCAAGCAACAACAACAGCAACAACATTAGTTAAAGGACCATCAGTTAAAGGAGTACAGAATTAGTTAACGGACTGTTCTAGAAAAAAACATGTGGGTTCAAAGCCAGCTCTTGGCTTCCTGCCTCTGCTTACCAACTTTCCTTCTCAGCATAGTGTTTTGGACGCCTCCATCAAGGATGTTGGTGAGCCGATCCACACTGAAGGATGGTGTGCGCCTCTCGCTGTCTATGTCAGGGTGAACTTGCCTGCTCCAGGTGTCCCCCAGTGATACTCGGTGCACCGGGCTCCCCATCCTGGATCTGCCTGGTGTCTGAGGAGTCTCTGTTCTGAGCACTAGGGGGGGCCAAGAACCTGTGTGCAAAAGGCATTGCCCAGGGCTCGGGTCAGCCCGAGGCTGACTTGATTACCCGAATGTCAGCACGCTCACACTCTCTCCTCGTGGCTGCTGACTGTAGTTCACACGTTGCTCATGAGTGAATGTAGTTCACGTTGCTCTCTCTGCAGTAGTCAAGGTCAGGATGATTTGACCACAAAGCTCCTACTTTATTCTCTGTGGCTTGTGTCACTGCAATACCTGGGACAGTCTTCATGAAAAGTCAGTGGGAGCCAAGTGGAAGAGAACAGTCCTAGGAAGGTTGAGCGAGTGGCTACCACTAAAGGTGGCTGAGAGCTGGCTGGGGTCTGACATGAAACATATACCCTGTTCATACTTTACCATACTGGGAGGCTCACTGCAGGGCTTCGGTGGTGCCACTCACTTCTTATCTTCATTTCTGTGGTACCCAATGAGCACTGTGGAATGGGGCCTGATGGCATAGGCCTGTAATTCCATCTACTTGGGAGGCAGAGGAGATCAGAAGACCTACTTGGAGTACAGAATGTGTTCCTAGGATGGTCTGGGTAATTTAGTGAGACCATGCCTCAAACTAGTAGCAGAATAGTGGGAGAGTGTTTGCCTAGCATACACAAGGCCCCGGATTCAGTTCCCATTACTGTAGACGAAGAGGATGGAGGGGAAGAGGAGGAAGAAGGAAAGCTTGTGGAAGGAAGAAAGAGAGGGATAGAACTTGCTCTCTTCCTGTGAAGTGTTCCCCTGGAGGCCTTGTAATCCCCACAGCTAAGGTGGCCCCTGCCTTCTTCACACCAAACCCTTGGCCCTTTAGAGATCCCCCTGCTCCCACAGCGAGTCAACAGTTAGATTCATCCGTTTACCTTCTTTGAGCACCCTAACTCCATGTGTTCCTTGCCATCTCCTTGGCTACTGCTCAGCTACCTTCACGTCTCACCTGGCCTCAGTCTCTCTTACCATGTTTTCTTTTCTTGCTTGTAAATGGGTCCTCAGTGTCCAGTTTGTAGAAAGGAGTCCTTGCATGACCACACACTCCCCACTAGCTAGCCCACCTGCCCTGTCACCTTAATCCCAACACCCTCTTTTCATGATCTTTGCCCTGCTATTCCCTCTGGCCAAGGCTCAGCTTCCCAGTGCCCTAGTGTGAGCTCCAGCCTCTTGTGACTTTACATTAACTCAAATTCCTGTAAGAACTGCGCGTCCCTCTGGTACACTCTTGCCTGAAGCAGTGAGGGCTAGGCAGGCAGGTGACATTGTGTCTCCCTGATCCCAGAGTGTGGCTGTCCACCTTCCCTGCTGGCTCTCATCTGCTTTCCTTTCCTTCCTCTCCTGAGCCTGAGAATACAGTAAGGGCCTAGTCATTTCCTAGTGAGGAGTGGACTGAGGAAGGAGGTACCCTTGTCAGGCCACAGCTCAGGCAAGCTTCTAAAGTGGGGCTGTGGGGTACTGACGGGTCTGGCATGTAAAGGGAGCTCTTTGTCTGCCTGCCTTCCTGGGAGGCTTCCTAGCTGCCTCTTCTTGCCTCTAGCTTTTTTTTTTTCTATGTCAGATGTTCTTGCTGTTCCCCAACTGTCCAGCCTTCTGCCATGGCCAGCCTTCGCCAGGGCTCTGCCTCTGCCTGGACACCCTTTCCTCAGATGTCACTGTGGCTTCCTGTGTCTCACCTCGGTTTGGTTTCAGGCCTCAATAAGGCTCCCTACACCCCCTTTAACAGCCTAAGCTCCTGCCTGCATTGCTAATACCCCTCCTTTCCCTAACCATATCTAACAGGCAGGACAAATAATTCATTGTATTTTTATTGCCATTACTGGGTTCCCCCTGCCGAAGTGTAAACTGGCNNNNGCCTATAGGAGGTGCTTGTAAAAAAGAGTGAAGGGAAGAAGGCAGAGCTCAGAGCCGTTAAGGACGCCTAAGCTCCTCCTGCACCCATGGTAGGGTCTGTCAGTCCTCTGGGACTCACCTTGTCTCACTTCTGTCCCGGGGCAGGTCTGTAGGCCAGGCCTGGCCTCTCAACTACAAGCCCAATCTTTAGACTGTTGGCTCCACCCCTTTCTCCTCCCCCAAGGGCTGGGATTTACAGGCCGAGTCAGAGTACAGCTTGAAGTCCTGCCCTTTCCTGCCAGCGTCCCAGGGCCAGTGGGGTGTGCAGTGTCAGGTGCTAGGTGGCCTTGGCATGATTCAGGCTGCAGTCTCAGGGCTAGGGATCCCTTAGAGGTGCTAAGACCTAAAGCCATGTTTCCCGGTGGTGTTCCCACAGGGAAATCCTGGACCCGCCCTGTCCTGTCTGCAGGGAGGTGAGTTAGTCACATGAGCTGAGCAGGCTCTGTCAAATGTGGCCTTGTCTGTGTCCTGCTTACCGTTGGTGTACACATGTGGACACCTCGCCTGGCTCAGTATTTGAGGACTACGGCAGTATGTTATTTCAGTTACCTAGGAGAATCTATCTCCACAAGTGAGATTGCCCCATACCTCCACCCTTTGCTCGGGGAGGTAGGGTGGAGGCTTCCTGCTTCTGAGTGAAGAACTAGGTAATGCCGTGTGCCCGGGTTGTGCAATAAATAAATTACCAGCCTGAAATTTGAACCAAATGTCAGGTGGCAAAGATGAACTCTTGGCTCCATTTGTATATTATTGGGAACGAAGGCACAAGAGCCAGGTCTCCTGGCAGGACTTCTGAAGCTTGATGATTCTGGGTAGGTGTCTTCCTATCTGGGGCCTTGTCCATTCTCCCTCTCTGTGGTCATACATGTGCATGTGTGTATATGCGTGAGTGTGCTCATATGCATGTATACTCTCACACTAAGGGACTGTACAGCTAGCTCCCCAGTGTAACCCCAATGTAGTGCCCCGTTTGTTCTACAGGAAGTTCCCTGTGACCCAGGATCCCCTAACCTGTCATACTGGGACTGTGTGGCCTGGACCCCTGGCTGTTGGTGTTAGCTACACACGGGTGATGGTTTCAGGTTAGATAGTTTTGACCAGGACTAGTGGATTGGTTCAACAGGCTGTTTTTCCAGAGGTCCTATGTTCAATTCCCAGCACCCAATCGCTTCCAATCATCTGTAACTTCAATCCTACAGTATTCAAAATTCTCTTTGAGATCCAGCACCCTTTCCTGGCCTCCATATGCACTATGTGCTCATGGTGTACAGATATACATGCTGACAAAATGCCCATACACATAAGAATAATATAAAAGAACTGAGTGATATTCCTCTTGCTATATATTTATATTTATCAACCAACTAGGTATTCAGGCTGATTCTGTATGTTGTTAAATATTGCTGCAGTGAACACAGGAATGTTACTCTCTGTTGAACAAGTATGTTTGATTTTTATTTATTTATTTTGATAATAGATATTCTAAAAGGTAAAATTGTACTTCATTATAGTTTTAATTTTCATTTTCCTGATGATCAGTAGTGTCAAGCATTTTTCAAATATTAACCATTTCTATGTCTCCTTTTAATATTTTTCAGTTTCTTTCTCCATTTGAAAATGAGTAATTTGTTTTTTTTTTGCTACTGAATTGTACTTTTTATATATATTTTGTATATTAATTGCTTATTAGATTGCTGTGGGAGCAACTTTTGCTCCTTTAGCCAATAGCCTTTGAGATAGCAGCCCACTGGAGTGTGGTATCTTTCGCTTTATAAAAGCGGCAGCAGCCCTCCACTCTCTCTCTTTTGCTTTGGATTTTGCTTTTGGCTATCAGACGCTTTTTCTGGTCATGTAGGAGGCTAATGTCTAGGACGGTGATCTGTAAGTTTTTTCCTTTAAATAAATAACCCTTTTATTAATCATAATTCCAAACTGGTGTGGGATTGTTTTGTGACTTACTTCATTATTAGATATTTGATTCACAAATATGGTCTCTCATTCTGTTATTGTTCCTTCTGCTCTCCAGGAGCTTTTTGGTGTGATGTAATCCTATTTGCTTTTTTCCCCTTTTATTGGAAATAGATTTTTTTCATACAGTATCTTCTGATTATAGTTCCCTCCCCCCTGTTCCACCAAGTTCCTCTCCAACTTGCCTCCCATCTGAATCCACACCCATTCTGTCTCTCCTTAGAAAACAAATAGGTACCCAAAGAATAAAATAGGATAAATAAGATAATAAAAATATACATATTGGAATATGACAAAACAATCAAACAAGAAAAAGATCCAAAGAAAAAGTACAAGAAACTCATGTAGACATAGAGACACATTCACACACACAGAAATCTCATAAAACCCTCAAACCAGAAGCCATAATATATACCCAAAGGATCTGCAAGTTAGAAGTAAAAAAAAAAAACAAAAACACAGACAAAAACAAAGTAGTGCTCTGACTTAGCAGTATGACACAAAGAACCTCCAGAGATGCTTTTGAGTTATTTTTGTGTTGGTCGTCCTCCTGCTGGGTAATAAGCCTACTGTTAAGAGTAGTTTGCTTTCCCAGTGAGACACCCTTGGAGAAAACTAAGTTTTCATTTGCAAGTGGTTATCAGCTGGAGATAGCTTCCGAGTTAGGGATGGGGATGAGTCTGCTTCTCTCAGCTCTAGGACCCTGTCTGGTGCAGACCTGTGCAGGCCTCCACAGTGCCTATGACTTCATAGTGTGCCAGCCCTAGTGTGTGGCTAGAAGGGGGTCATTCCTTGTCCTCCATCCCCCCTGGTTCTCACAGGCTTTCTGTCTCCTCTTCAGCAGCTTTCCCTGAGCCCTGAGGGGGCACATTTGAGACCTCTTTTCAGGGATGAGTGTTCCAAGGTCTCTCACTCTCTGCATAATGTCTGTATTTGTTGCTGTCTGCTGCAGGAGGAAGCTTCTCTGATAAAGTCTGTCTTAGGATTTCTTTTTATTTCTTCCTTAAAAAAATTTACTTTTCATTTTACATACCAGCTCCAACTCCCCCCTCCCCTTCCCCCCTCATTCACTCCTTCTCATTCCCCATCAACTCCTCAGAGGGGGTAAGGCCTTCCTTGGGGAGTCAACAAGGTCTGGCATACCAACTTGAGACAGGACCAACACCCTCCCCCACCCCCGTATCAAGGCTGAGCAAGGTATCCCACCATAGGGAATGGGATCCAAAAGGCTAGTTCATGCACCTAGGATAGGTCCTGGTGCCACTGTCAGGCCCCACTCCCCCAAAAGATCAATCCACATAACTGTTATCCACATAGTTCAGTCCCATGCAGGTTCCCCAGCTGTCAGTCCATCATCCGTGAGCTCATGCTAGCTAGGGTCAGCTGTCTCTGTGGTTTCCCCATCATATTCTTGACCCCCTCTTGTTAATATTAATTCTCTTTCCTCTCTTCAACTGAATTCCAGGAGCTCATTCCAGTGCTTGGCTGTAGGTCACTGCATCTGCCTCCATCAGTTACTGGATGTAGGTTCTATGATGACAATTAGGGTAGTCATTAATCTAAGTTAGGATTTCTATTGCTGTGATGAAACACCATGACCAAAAAGCAAGTTGGAGAGGAGAGGGTTTATTGGGCTTATGCTTCCATATTGCTGTTCATCACTGGAGGAAGTCAGGGCAGGAACTCAAACAGGACGGAAACCTGGATGCAGGAGGTGATGCAGAGGCCATGGAGGAGCATCGCTTACTGGCTTGCTCCTCATGACTATTCATTGCTCAGCCTGCTTTCCTGTAGAACCGAGGACCATCAGCTCAGATATGACACCACTCACAATGGGCGGGGGGCAGGGCGGGGCCCTTCCGCATCAAACACTAATTAAGAAAATGCCCTACAGGTTTGTGTACAGCCTGATCTTATGGAAGGTGTGTTGTTGTCCCTGCAACCCCCCCGACAGTTCTTTCTTTCTTTCTTTCTTTCTTTCTTTCTTTCTTTCTTTCTTTCTTTCTTTCTTT
>LOEQ01003412.1:5157-29092 GCA_001685075.1 Bramus lutescens
TAGCAGATCAGTGCATACAACTAAAAGTAGCAGATCAGTGCATACAACTAAAGATAGCAGATCAGTGCATACAACTAAAAGTAGCAGATCAGTGCACAAAACTAAAGATAGCAGATCAGTGCACACACTAAAGGTAGCAGATCATTGCATGCAACTAAAGGTAGCAGATCAGTGCATACAACTAAAGGTAGCAGATCAGTGCATACAACTAAAGGTAGCAGATCAGTGCATACAACTAAAGGTAGCAGATCAGTGCACACAACTAAAGGTAGCAGATCAGTGCACACAACTAAAGGTGGCAGATCAGTGCACACAACTAAAGGTAGCAGATCAGTGCACACAACTAAAGGTAGCAGATCAGTGCATACAACTAAAGGTAGCAGATCAGTGCATACAACTAACGGTAGCAGATCAGTGCATACAACTAACTGCCCCAGTCAAAGTTGAGCAAAATGCTGCAACAACCCTTCAGAGTTCTCAGAGGCTACATGTGACATCTAGTCCTCTTCTCCCTCACGGAAAACACACTGCCCTTCTCAGGTGTGAGCCATGCTCTTCCTTCCTGGAGCTCCCGTCTTTACAAGCAGCCATGTCTCCTGGAGTCTGTGGTTCTCTGGTAAGTGGGGAAATAGAAATGGAAAGAAAAGGAGAAGGATTCTACAGCAAGCCCTCAAATGGCATGCATTTTCTTGTCCTAACCATTGGCAGGAATTCGGCTGTATGTCTCTCACCTATATGCAAAGGGACTGAAAAACACAACTTATGGTTGAGAAAGAACTTCCCATCAACTTCTTCCAGACAAGCCAAATATAAACAACTCAATAAGGCCAGACACGATTGGTCATAACAGCTCAAGTGTCAGCTCTGCAATCAGCCTGAATGCAAATCACATTCTCTGGAATAGCCACCCAACCCAGCAGGAGACATGGACCCAGTTAATTAAAGTACCAGGCTATGAATGAACACAGGGAAACTGATCAATGGGAGATAAAAATCCTAGATTTAAATCCAGGATCTTTTTCTCCTGTCTCTTTTTTCTCATCTAAGCAGGGTTCCCTGGCACAAAATTCAATCCGAATGTGAATTAATATCACCAGTACAAAATTTCACTAGACTTGTTCTGTACTCAGTGATGAAAGCAGCGCACAATTATTTTCGATTGGACCAATGAGAGTGTGCGGGGAAGTCTCTGAAGATTGTCTGCTGAGTGCCAGTTGTTAATGAATCCCATTTGTCTTTCTTGATTAAGTCTGCTATTACCCACGTTTAGTCCTGTCACCAACCCTTTAGCAAGGATTTTCATATCCCTGTTTAGATGAGAAATTAGCCTATGTGAGCAGCACTCATCCATCAGGAGACCATTTATTTAATACCATTTAGAGTTTATGAGTTTAAAAACTGTAGCCTCATACATGAGAAATGGATCACTGTCCCAGGCAGACAATGAGGGGCTTCAGCTCCCTTGACAGGCATGGAGAGGGGACTCTGACTGTGAGATGTGCACTTCGAGATGGTCAGCAATGCCACCAGCCACCAGCACGCAGTATGGCGTCAGGAGACTTCCTCTGATTAGGAAGTCCCCTTTGGTTTAGTGAGTGCTTCAATTTAGGGCCTTAGCCACACGGCCTCTGGACATTGTGCTCTGAAGACACAAAACGAAATTTAGAATAGACTCGGTCTTTGTGCTGGAAAAAAATCATTTTTCTCATGCAACACATCTTAAAGCAGCTCACGTAGAATATTTATCTGATGCTTTAAATCATAAAGAGCCAAGATGTCCTTGCAAACTTTACTTTTGCAAAGAGCAGTAAAGTTTCCATTCAATAGCGGCACAAAAGTATCAGAGACGATGACAGAGCGTTCTCTATATTAGCTGTCACACATAAAGAATATGTGCTCACTGTAAAAAATACATATGAATGCATAAAGATCCCTTACTATATGAATGCAAAAACTGTATTATTCTGTATTCAAAGATAATTATCTTTGAATTTAGAAGAACCAAATTGGTTTAAAAATTAGTTGCTTGATGATAGTAAAAATTAAAGATATATTAAGAATTCAGGGGGGTGGAGAGATGACTCAGAGGTTGGGAGCACTGGATACTCTTCTTGAGTTCCTGAGTTCAATTCCCAGCAACCACATGATAGCTCACAACCATCTATAATGAGATCTGGTGCCCTCTTCTAGCGTGTAGGCATACATGCAGGCAGAACCTTGCATATATAATAAATAAATAATTATTTTAGAAAAAAGAATTCAGCTTCATATTACAATATATGGAACAAGCCATGCATAGGAGGCTGTTCCTATAATAATATTTCATTTATAACTATGAATCTGAAGTAATTTTTCTTGTGACCGAAAGAATTGGTTATTCTCTAACCAATCTTTTCACAATGAAGTATGTAAAAATGGTGCATTGAGAAAGTTTAAAGAGCTATTAATTAATTAGCACACTTTTGTTAGAGACCCTCAACTGTCTTCATCCTATTATTAAATTTTGGATCTTAAATCTCAAGTCTGAAGAGAATGTCTTAGATGGGCTCACAATCCAGAGAACACTGGTTCCTGTCAGAGAATACAATGTTCTCTATTTCCATCATCCCTTTGTGACAAGAGGCATAAAACTCCAACTTCTGTGACCTGTTTTACAGGTCTTAAAGTCCACATCTAATATTGATTCCTGTTTTAAATAGTCTAGCTTTCACCTTAGAATTAAACATTCTATGCCTAGTTTGGAGCTGGTTTTTCCAAAGACACACCCATTAAAGTTATCCACCCTTATTTTGTTGTGGCTATTGTTTAGCATATATGAATTCATAGTGTACAGGAAATGCATGATAAAGAAGGAATGGGTCTTCTTTGCCACCCAAAATTATCATTCATCAGGTGTTATTAGCACCCTCGAAGTCAATGGGTACCTGCTAAAGCATCTTGATGTATGTCCGACTACTATTTGCAATGTTCAATGATGCTCAGCAATAAATGGAGAGTGTGTTGCATATGTTGTCCTAGAATTTGCTTTATTTATGCAATGTATGCTGTGAACAATGTTTCACTTCAGTATATTCACACAAATGTTCTTTTATATACTTATTTTATCATATTTGTGTGGGCGCGTGTGTGTGTGTCTGTGTGTCTGTGTGTGTGTGCTTATATGTCACTGCACAAGCGTGAATGTCAGAGAATGACTTGCAAGAGTCAATTCCAATTGTCTTCTTCCACTATGTGGGTCCTGGGTGGAACTCGGGTCATTGGGCTTAACCAACTCTGCCTTTACCTACTACTAAACCATCTGGCCTACCCCTAAATAATGTTCTTATTGAGTGCTAAATAGATT
Source organism: Bramus lutescens (assembly GCA_001685075.1). Classification (NCBI taxonomy): domain Eukaryota; kingdom Metazoa; phylum Chordata; class Mammalia; order Rodentia; family Cricetidae; genus Bramus; species Bramus lutescens. Next base: position 8,501 of record LOEQ01003412.1, read on the forward strand.
TGTGTACATTATAAAACAATCCCCTATTGAAAGGCACTTAGTCAGCCTCTGTATGTCTTCTAAACGAAGGCTCCATCAGACAGTATTCAACTTCTTTTCCTTGACGGTTTGAGTTTACTTCAGTGCTGTTGGATAGAGAGCTGTGTATTCTGAATATCACTGACAGATCTGCCTAAGATAAAGTAGAACTGAGCACATTTTTATTTACTTAAACACACTATAAAGCTCAAATTTGCACAGGCTGACATTCTGGAGATAAATTTCTCTAACTCATAATGGATGGAGATTCAAATATATAACAAAAACATTTAAAGTGAGAATATGTGTGATCCCTCAACTGCAGACATTTTTCCCTGTGCTAAGCTAAGCTCTTCTGCAGCTGTCTGAATGCAAGAAAATTTCAAATAGATATTTCAAGAGATTGGACAAAGCTCACAATATTTGGAAAAATACAGAGAAGCAAATCAAAGGGCTGTATTAGTCTTGAATCCTCCTATCTGTTGGAATATGGTGGTGTGTTGCAACAGTGAATGAATTTGTGATTCCCATTTCTTAAACACAATGATATACATCTCACTGATACTACATGCTCATTACTGGTCAGTGACAGTCTCTTCTACACAGACTCCTGGGGACTCAGATGGATGGGAACTCCTCTTTGCATTGCACCTTCTAACAGTTACTTCAGTCACCATGGCTGGAGAAGACATCAAAGGAATTGTATTGACTGTGTAGGTTTTTATACTGTGATGACAAGATAAGGATATATTTTCTTTGATATCAGTATTTTAATCCAAATGCTGATGCCCAAGAATTGTTGACCCCAAGTCTGCTGCCTTTATGACAGTATGCATGGTTCACCATCTCTGACTACAATGTTGAGACTTGGCAGTTGTAAATAAGAGACTTAGACATCCATCTTGGTTAGTTCATTTTTATTTCCTTTTCCACTACCTCTCTTAGTGTCGGTTAACTGACCAAGGTTTCTGGTCTTTTCTCTAGATACGAGAATATTTTTCTCCTTGAAAAATCACACAACATTTTGCTATACCTATACAAACTACCTCAAAAAGCTTTATAAATAAAGCACTTTCCGGTCTGTTCTCACATCAGTATGGATGATAGCATGTTCCAGCAAGACTTCTCCCTGAAATTCTACCAAAAGTTCAGACATGATTTGACTGTGACTTTAGAACTCATGTGTTCAAGCCTAGCTCTTATGAGATGCTGTTGAGCCTATGGTGCTTTAAGATACAGGGCATGCAGGGAAGCTGCTTTCCCTGGAAAGGATTAATAGAGTTTAGGGGATCTTGGTTAGTTTTTATGAATGTACTTTTTTAAAAAGATCAAGGATGACTGACCCCTTTCTAATCTTTCTCCAGCCCCTGTCTTCTTATTGAATCTCTTTATCTCCCATCTGCTCCTACTACATGCTTATCTGCCTCACCATCACAGGATAGAAAGTCTTTACCAGAAGTAAGCCAATGTCGGTATCGTGGTTGTGGCATTGTAAGATAAATAAATCTTTCTTCTTGATAAAATACCCATTCTCAGCTCTTCCATTATAGTAACAGAAGACATGCTAATACAGACCTGCAATGTGCAGTTGAAGTGCAGAGAGGATCAATGCCTTTCTTTTCTTTCCATCCTTAAAGAGCTACATCGTGGTGTAAACCCCTGAATACAAACAGATGTAAGTATAAAAGTGATGCTTTTCTCGGCGATTTTCACACCACTATTGAGCCACTGGTTGTATCCTTCTAGGCCACTCATTACTGTTGCTTCCATAGTACAGACTTTGGTAAGACTGACAATTTCTTTTATCCTCCAGTAGTGAGGATAGCATCTCCCATCACTGTGAATGCTAGTCAGAAGAGATGAAGCATTCAGGCCAAACCAACCTAATAGTTCCATATTCTGTGACTCAACTACATGGTATCTTTAGAAATGCAATCTTACCATCGAGTCCTAGAGAGTAACTAACAGCATTGGACAAAATAGCCTGTAATATATGAAGGTCTACGGGAATTCACTGGCTAACAATTCCAAAAGAAGTAACTCATTTCTGGCACTGGATTATTTGTTCATTTTACGTGACTAGGAGGAGCACTAAAGCCCATTATAAGATAACACCATTGTAAATTATAATATATACACATATATTATGATATATTGCAGTTTATATATATCGTTGTTATATATACATATTCCATATGACTCTTTGAAAGGGTCTTTAGTCCCTCCCCATATTCCCTGCTTTATCCTGCTCTCCCACACCTCCAAATTAACAACTTCTGTGTGTGACTCCATTTTAACCCTTTATACCAGTGGTGTCTACCTCTCCCCTTAAAAGTCTCTTCCCATGGCCCCTTCATAATTTCTTGACCTCTGTGGGTACCAGTAGCACTCATAACTCCTTCCAGTATCATGATAGCCATCCAATGGGAATAAAGCATCTAGATCATTACCATGTTTTATGACTCACGTGTGTAGTATCTCCAACTCAAGTTCTGGAGGTTAATCAAGCATAATAGCAATAGCCTGTAATGACCGAGATCTGAAAAAGAATTAACTCATTTCTGGCAATGAAGCTTTTATTAGCTAGCACATGGGGCAAGAGTAAATAATTCTCTAGCAATGGTAAGTAATACCCTAGTTTGAGTATTATTCCTCTGTATAGGGAAAATTAACTTAAACATATATATTATACTTATAAAGTTTATATTTACACACACACACACCCCTCAGCTTATATCATAGGAGATTTCCATACAGCTTTTTCAAGAGCCTTCAGCCTTACTCATCCTCATATTCCCTCCTCTGTTCTGAACGTCCATGTCCAATCACAGCTGCTTTTAGAAGGAAAGTCAATTTTCTTTAAAAATATGACTTCATGGTAGTGCTCCCAATCTTCAGGGAAGGTCTCCACACCCATGAGTATTTGAGTGGCACAAATCAAACTCATTGAATAGAGAGAGAGAAGCAAGTTAGGTTCACAGAAAATTTGTAGGAGATGGATCTTGGAGGATTTGAAAAAGGGGGTCAATATGATCAAAGCACACTGTATAAAATTCTCAAGTAATTAATATTTTTTTTAAATTTTCATATCTGACTAATCTCAGGTTATATACTGCAGTATGTTGGGAAATAAGCTTTTAAAAACACACTATCTGAATTGATGCATCCTCAAAGACATGAAATGATTGACAGTTGTATAAAGAAGTATTGCTATTTAACTAAAAGATATAAGAAATGTAAAGAAAATATTTGAAAACTTTTTTGAAAATTGATAAAAAGAAGTGAAAACTTTTCCTAGTGGGGATTTCTCAAAATTCTTACTGCTGACTATATTCTGATGAGCTTGCTCACTTTCCTTTCCTCTTCCTTCCTTCCTTCCTTCCTTCCTTCCTTCCTTCCTTCCTTCCTTCCTTCCTTCCTTCCTTCCTCTCTCTCTTCTTTCCTTTCTTCTTCCTTTCTCTCTCTCTTTTCTTTCCTTTCTTCCTTTCTTTCTTTTCCAAGAAACTCTAAAACACATGTCAAAAATCTATATGGAGAAAGAAAATAAATTTAACCCTCAAGCATACCATAGATCCCTTTTCCTCCAAGTTTAATATGCCTTTCTCAAAATAGCAGCATGTATAATCATTGTCTTCAAGAAGCCCCAACTTGTTTAGAAGCTACCCAAGNTTCCTTCCTTCCTTCCTTCCTTCCTTCCTTCCTTCCTTCCTTCCTCTCTCTCTTCTTTCCTTTCTTCTTCCTTTCTCTCTCTCTTTTCTTTCCTTTCTTCCTTTCTTTCTTTTCCAAGAAACTCTAAAACACATGTCAAAAATCTATATGGAGAAAGAAAATAAATTTAACCCTCAAGCATACCATAGATCCCTTTTCCTCCAAGTTTAATATGCCTTTCTCAAAATAGCAGCATGTATAATCATTGTCTTCAAGAAGCCCCAACTTGTTTAGAAGCTACCCAAGNGGTTAAAAAAAAAAAAAGTGAAGCAGCTCTGTCTTCCAAGAACAGGCGTTGACCTTTTAATGCTGTTCTGTCGCAGATGTTCCTTCAAGCTGTGAATGTGAGTATTGATCATGATGAGAGCATGGCACTCAATATAGGTCAGTGTCGTGATCTGTTGTCACATCAGAAATAAATGACTTGCTCGACAGGGCTTGATGGAGGTAGAATGGGTGGTGAAAACTCTCATGCTGGGATGCCCATGAGGTTCTGCAGCTAAAGAACAGATAAAACAAGGAAGTCAGGAAGCTGGCTACGGGTCGGGGACTTCAGGAGGCTCATAGCCAGTGAGGCAAGAAGGCAATGAAGAATTTGGTTAGCAGCATGGAGATTTCACTAGAGTTCAAAGACCCAGTAATCCCTCTCTTTAACATATTCAGAGAGTAAAATGAAGGGTTTGAATTTATCAATAAACTAAGTACAAGAGGTCATAGGGTGGACTCTTTGCCAAGGTGGAGATTATAGTTTGGGGGACAGTGGCATAGGTAGCGCCAGTCATTTCCTCGTTTCCTTGTACAAACTTCGAGGTGTACACTACAACCAAAGCTAAAATCTAGCCGTGAGCTTCTTCAGATTCAAGCATCCCCATGTAGAGAAAACAGCCTTGGTGCTGGTGGTGCTGGCGTTTACAATCAACGGTTCAATAGGCCACAGTCAGGTGGTTTCATTGGGTCTTGATTTTCTTAACTGTATGAAGTTATGATATCCAATTTCTTCTCTGTGCTTAAGATAGTCTGAGCCCCTACTGTTTGGAATTACCCATTGTACATGTCTGGAGAATGAGAGCAAATTTTGTCTCTTCGCTATGTCCACTTTCTGAATGCTTGCTAGTGTTGGAATGAAAAGAATAACAATTACAGCAGATTTGTTTGGGGAATTTATTGAAATATCATTATAAAATCTCTAGTTCTTATCAAAGTCAACTCTAACAACTGCTCCTACACCTTCCTGTTGGAGTCACTTACCAATGAACATATTTTTTAATAGAAAACAAGGACTTTTTAATTGCCTCAGCTAGATACTTGTGCTTTGTTTTATGTGTGCACTCACAGCCAGACCCTTGTGTATAATGTTAAAAAGATGGATATTTTTTCCTTTGGCTTTTTTTTTCTTTTTGTGTAAATTATAACAATTGCTTTGGGAACTGTGCATTTGAAAAAGCCATAAAATAATCAAAATTGTAGTGCTGTTCAGTGGCAGCATTGGACTCTTGGAATTAGTGGCTAGATTAACCACTCACTATTGTAGGTGTCCCACTCCTAGCTGGGTTTAATAGTCTTGGTCATTGGGGGAATGCATTATTTTGATTGGTTTGAGGGCTTTTCGGAATAATATCTTAGATGGGAGTGGGTCCATCACTCACAGCTGCCTCTTCCTTCCGTCTAATGCTGTTTCCACACTCTACCAAAAATAATGATGGAAAAGTGAATTATTTTGCATCTTCTACTATAAAAAAAAACAATTTGGTGTCAAATCTTGTAATTGCATTGGCCAAATTATGTTTGGCTTCTCGCTGTAGTCTTCAGTCTGTTTATGATAGGTCCTAGACTTCAGCTCACTTTTGTTAGTGTCTCTGTGTGTGCCTCTCTTTGTGCCTCTTTCTCGCTCATCTTAATTGCTTTAAATCTATCACTTTAACATTTCAAACCCAATTGTTTTATGACTGTGAGATATTGTCACAATGTATTATGCTAATGGAGCTAATTAATTCCCTGGGAAACTTTCCCAGAGACAGTGATAGAGAACATGATAAAGCCATCAGCTCTCCATGGTAAGCAGAATTGCACTTCCCCCCACCAACTCCCAAGTCTGATCTTTATGGTGCTATGGGCTGGTTCATTTTTCTACTTATGAACCTACTTCAGGGGTGCCACTGTGCTTCTCTTCAGCACACACTACTGCTCATGACATCTTTACCACCTAGGCAAGTACAAAGAACTCAGTAATGGTTAGGGCTGTGCATCTGTCTGGATTCCAGTCTGGACCAGAAGGGATGCCTATTGATAAGAAAACCCAAACCCCTCTGAGTTCCTGCCTTAAAAGACAACACAGAAAACTTAGGAAGATGAAAGCAGTACAGAGAAGTTCCTTATATTCAACTTGCACCTAGTTATAACAGGTGCTTCTTTTCTCAGTAGTAGAAATCAAACAATGATTCTCCCAAATAGAGGTCCTACTGGATCCCAATGAGGCTGCTACAAAGACTCAGGTCTATAAGGCTGATGACACTTTAAATAAGAAAATCAATAGGAGTTATCTGGAAGAGCTGTAGGACAAGGTAAGGTAAGTCGCTCAAAAGTACCACAAGCTCTATGTCTTCCAAGGAACAAAGTACCTTGGGACCAAAGGCTGCCACAAGGCCTGAGTGTGTGACTCCTATCTCTGACATTTACCAATAATAAATAAATAATCTTTTTCACTATAATTTTCCAAAGTCAGCATAATAGTACCTAATTCCAAGAATTGTTAATGAGTCAAGGAGCAAAAACCTGAGCATGGATGGTCCCAAGCATGCTCGCCATATAAATTCCATTTCCTCCTCAGCCTTTTCTGCTTCCCCATCTCTTCCTCTTCTGTATGCAAAGCATAATTTCTTAACTTGCTATCACACTTGGGCACATAATCACAGAGAAGACACTCTGCAGTTTTAAGATCCCTCAATCACAACAATATCTGATACAATCTATTGAAAACTACTTCTAGAAGTATCTTTCCTAATCCTTTTCTTGATGTGGGAAGCCCCTCTGTATGTATGAATATGTTTTACCACCATTTGGGTAATAAAGAAGCTGATTTGGCCTATGGCAGGGTAGAATGTAGCTAGGCAGGAAATCCAAACAAAGATAAAGGGAAAAGGAAGGCAGAGTTGAGAGAGACACAAGCAGCTGCTGAAGAAGCAATATGTGAAATAACAAGCCACAAACTTTGTGGTAAAATATAAACTGTTAGAAATGGGGTAATTTAAGTTGTAAGAGCTAGTTAATAATAAGTCTGAACGAATAGGCCAAACAGTATATAATTAATATTAAGCCTCTGAGTGGTTATTTTAAGAGTCTGAAGGACCAGAGGGATGAGAAACCTCCAGTTATATTTTCTCTTTGTACTATTTTTCCTGCGTTCTTTTTATTCTTGCATTTTAATTTCTATTTTATTTGTAATTGTTCTGTGTATTAAACACAGGGCTCTGAGAAAGCTAGGCAAGTGCTTTATCCCTAAGGTATACCTTTAGCTCTTCTTTTACTATTTTTACTATGATATAATACATACACTTAAAGCACAGGTTAAGTGTAAAAGTATATGGCATACTATTTTCTAAAGATTTGTTTTTACTTTTAATTATATACCTGTGTATGCATGTGTGGGTCTGAGATTCTTGGACAGGAATCCTCAGGAATAAGACCTATCAGATTCCCCTGGATCTGTAATTACAGGCAATTGTGAGCCACCTGGTATGAGTGCTGGGAACCTAACCTAAGTCCTTAACAAGAAGAATTTAAGTCTTAACAAGTGAGCAACCTCTCCAAATCCACACAGTATAGTTTTATGCAATTGAAAACTATAGATAATAGATCACCACTAACTCAAAACAACAATGCCATATTTGCAAGAAACTATCAATAGCATAGACATGAAAAATGTCCTTTGGGAAAGGCAACAGCACTCGCATACCTCCTGACTTCTCAGATTTTCTCCAAGTCATGACTACAGTTTTCTTTCACTGAAAATATTTCTCTATTTCTCCGGCTATGTTGATAGAAGTGCCTAAAAAGGTGCTGTGTATACAAAATAGAGATAATATCACTATTTCTTTGGAATAAGCAAACAAATAAGAAAAATAACTTTCTCCTACATTTTGTATAATGCTAACATGTATCTTGACACTACATAGCACAGAAGTTCCATCCTGGAATTCAGAATAAACACTTAAGTTATCACTTGCAAAATTAGAAAAATAAGCCCACTATAAACAGGTTGAAAGCAGACCCAGTAGGGATGACGGCCATCACAAGTTTGTCTTTAGAATTCCCTACTGCTGAGTTAGTAGAAATCACCTAGAATCCCCACTGTTTTTATCTGAATAGAATCATCAATGTTTATCTCTTTATTTTTGAGATTATAATATAATTGCATCATTTCCCCTTCCCTTTCCTCCCTCAGAACTTTTCAATATACTCCTTGTTTTCAATAGTATTGCCTCTTTTTGATTAATTATTGTTACATGAATATATATCCATGAATATACATATATATTCCCTAATATAACCTGCTTAATCTGTAGAATGTTACTTGCAAGTATGGTGGAAGATCAGCCTGTATTGTTGAAGATATCATGTACTTCAGATGCTAGAGGCCCCTGAGCTAGAACTGAACTGAACAACTCCTTGCTGAGGACTAGCTTTCTTGATAACAGAAGGCAGTATGCAAACTTCCAAGGAGAGAAGCACCAACAGTCCTGCCCCATACAATAACAATGAACCACAACAATGATCAGCATGGCACAATAACCTTAAGAGGGCAGTAGTGGCACACATACCTTGGCAATAACCAACAGCTCTCTGATTGTACTTCAGACATGATCAATAAGAGGGAAATCACGTCTGGTACTGCAAAACTAGCCAACTCTCCATGACTACTGAAGTCATAGATCTTGGAGAACTTACATCCACAAATTTACAAAACCACCATGATCCCTAACAATCCTATAAATATTTGTCCATATAACCATAGGTAAGTGTAGTCTTCGCCTCTAAATAATGAAACACCTTTCTGCAAAATATAAAGACCATTACAAAAAACAAAACCTAAACAAAATGTGGAGTTGTGGAACCCACTTCAAATGGATGCAACTACAAAACAAGTTCCACATCTAAGGCTTAGGGAACATTGTGGAAAATGAGACAGTAAGATGGTGAGAGCCAGAGGGCCAGTGAGTTTCCTGTGAGACTGTGTCTTCTGGTAATGTTAGAAATTATACCCATAAAGTCTCACCAATATCACTGCCTAAACATGAGCTAAGCAAGGATAAAATAACGGATATGCCAAAGTGAATGGGGGACAGACGACAAGGCCTCAAACCTGAAAAAAAATACTACAGGCAAATACTGGGAGAAATAGTCTTCTCCAGGTAAGAACCCACAAGTTAGTTATCCAATGCCAAACGGTCAACCCTAAAGACACTTCAATTTTAATTTTATTCTTATTTCATTTTACTCTCTTCTTGGCAGAGGTAGTTATCCCTTCTTAAAGAGTTTAGAGTTTTCTGGGAATAGCTGTTCAGCCATGGTCTATATTGTTCAATCTCTTGAACTTTAAAGGGACTCCCCTGATTGGTTCTATTCTAGAGAACTGGGGTGGATGTAATTTGTTATGATACTGTGTTAAAGTAGATAAGAAATAAGCATGTGTCACTTTCCCTTTGTCCATCAGTTAGATGGACGATAAGACTTCCAAATGCGAGGAGTGGCCAAGGCACATGGTGGGTAAGCTCCTCATATATCAGTCACCAAGAAGACTGAAAACCAGGATGACACAATTAGAACGATTGGCATTAATAATTCACTGCACATTGTCCTTATGGCTAGAGACTTCATGGAGCACGATGCGTCCTAATAGGATACACCATCAACTTGGCACTGCCCAGAATCACCTGGAAATGTTTTAGTTGAGTAACCGCCTTTATTATGTTGGTCTGTGGGCAAGTCTGTGTGGGACTGCCTGAGTACAGGTTGATGCTGCAGGGCCTAGTCCACAGTGGGCAGCACCATGCCTAGGCAGATAATGCTAAGCTGTATAAGAAAGCTAGACAAGCATGAACTGAGCCTGTGAGCGAGTCAGAGATCCAGAAACAAGCAGTTTTCTGTGTGGTCTTTAGTTCAGGTTCTTGCCTTGAGTCTCTATCCTGATTTCTCTTGATTGTGTACTATAACCTGGAAGTATAAGGCAAATAAAACCTTTCCTCCCCCCAAGTTGCTTTTAGTCAGTCTTTTGTCACAGCAACAGAATGAAAACCACAATATTACAGGAATACACATAGTCGCTCTGCTCTGTTTTCCACACTGTGAATCATCTTCCCCCACATTTATGACTGCTCTTAATGACTCTATCTTCACTTGTATTTCCCCTACCATCTTGAACCCATTTTTCCCACCCAGTTCTTTTAAAGTTGGCATTCCTCAGTGGTCTAAGATTCAGCCTCTTGCTTCTGTCTCATAATATCCAGGCAGTACTGAAACCCATTGCTGACTTCTCTATTTCAACTCTTGCCTCATCTTTGCGATGATCCTCTGACATCTCAAAACTCATTTATCCAAAACTGAACCCAGTAGTTTTCTTCTTTCCCTTCTCCACCCCACTTCACCTGCTGTTGCATTCTCTCTTAGTAAAGGGCCCCATCATTCCTTCAGACATAAAAGAGCACTGCACAGCCTCTTTCCCCCTCATTTTCTGTATTTAGGGAATTATCAGTTCAGAAAACTTTACCTTCTAAATAGCTTTCGGATCCACTCTCAACCTCATCCTGTGGAACATTATCCTAGTCCAGGCACCATCGTTGCCCATTTAGGCGGTTCCAAAACCGCCTTAGTCACTCTGGTTTGAAATCAGAGTAGTTTCCAAGTTCATACTCAGTTAGCTAATTCTTAGCTGTGAGATCTGGTAGACATTACCTAGGGATTCTAAACTCATATGAAATAGTAATCCTTTCTAAACGAGACTGACACATAATCACATAGGAGAAGGAGATCTCCAGGCAGCCTAGCAGATGCTACGGCATTACCTAATATAACAGGACGCTGCTTTCAAGAGTGTTCCCATTTGTCCCAAAAGAAATGGTCAGAATGGAAAGCTCTGTCATTTTTTAGCCAGTTAATGCACATGAAAAACAAGGCATTGTGTATAAAAAATAGTCATGGGCAGAATTGATAGGAACCAGAAACTGGAGTGATGAGTTATTAATTATATGAGCATAGATGCACTCAGTAGAAGATAAGCTGGATGAGCTCGTCTTTTTTCAATTTTTAATATGTATTTTTAACTATGTGTTTGTTGGTGTGTGTCTCTGTGTGTGTCTGTGTGCATGTGTGTGAGAGAGGAGAGAGAGAGAGACAGAGACAATCTCTCTCTCTCTCTCTCTCTCTCTCTCTCTCAGAGAGTATACACATGTACCTGCAGAATCCCAGGAGGTCAGAAAAGTACATCTGTTCTCTTGCTGATGGAACAGGAAATCTGGTCCTCTTAATGGCTGAACCATCTCTTCAACCCTAGATTTATATTTTTAAAAGCATTTCCTTGAAAGTATATTTTTAAACTCCACTACAGTTTTTTCTTCAGAGTGTTCTCCTCCAAGAGAAAAACCCTTTTATTTCTTCTTGTTTCCTCTTTATTAGATCAGCATATTAAAAATTCAAGTATTAAATTGGTGATTATCCAAATTTAGCACAAACCATACTCACTGCATAATGGGCAACCCATTTGTTTACTTATAAGACATGCTTAAAAGCTTTAAATAGGAAATTAAAATTAACCAAATCTTCTTTGCGAGAACACAGTGTGAGGAAAGTTCTAAATGCAGGATATTTTAATTCTCATTATTATTCTTTCTTCAAACCTCATCCCAATAATACTTCCCTAGCTTTTTAAATTTCCTATACATGATATGCTAAACAGACAATGAGGGCCATTGGGAGAAAAAGAGCGATTACCCGGAAAATTACTGAGGTGAGACAAATAAATAGTAGTGATCTGTATCTACTGCTGGCCGGATATTGTGGAAGGGGACATCACAAATGTCACATGCAATCCTCAAAACAACAACAGCAATGATAATGATAAATAAAGTGTGATAAAATGCATTCTTTGAGAATTTACCACACGTCATGCCAGAGTATAATTCCTACTTTATGGAAAAAGTCCTAGAGACAGTGAAGTTAATCTATTTACCTAAAGTCATCCAGGAAACAAGTTTGTTTGCTAGAATTATATACACTTTCATCTGACACCAAATTTCACCAGTTTTATATTACTATTTTGTAGATCTCCAATGGTTATTCGTTAATGATTATTAAAGGGTTTGGAACCCTTGACGTTTGGCTGATCCGTGCCTTCCCAATATCATGTGCAAATATTTTTTTAAAATGGAAAGACACAGTAAAGCCTTACTTTTAGAAAGCCATCTCTGACCTGGTAGTGTTGCTTCTGTCTGTGTGGAGCTGAGTCTGTGAAATAGAATCTTCTCTGAGAAGCAAGCCAGTCACAAACAGCATCAGAAGGACCCATAATCAAAAATGTGGTGGCCTGTGTACTTATTCTTCATCCTTCACGTCCTTCCACTTAATGAAAAGTGTCTTTTCTTCACCTATAATCCAGCCTTCGGACTTTTTGAAAAGTAAAATCTCATTCTTCTACATCCATGCCAAACAGAGGAGTTCTGTAAAGTGACAGAAAATGGTTGACCGGTGAATAAACCTTTAAATCAGAATCTTTCTGAAACACTTGTCTCATAAGTTCACCAGACAAACTTCTACTAAATCTATTCACAATTTTAAAAAAAAAAGCTAGTAGTATTGAACTGTGCCTTAATTAGGGCAGCCGAGAATGTCTTGTAGTCTTGTATAATTAACTTGGATTTGTTTATAATTGTTTCCTTGTGGTTGGAGCTGTTTTTCATGTAGAACAGGCACATGATGGTGATAACAGTAACCTTTGGTTTCCATAGGAAAACAAGTGAAGGATAGACAGGAGGTAGGCAGATTTAGGAACAAAAAAACCAAACGACGCAAAATATTCAATCTCTTTCTCCTTCCTGCTTTGCCTCAGGAGGAACAGTTTCTCTGATGTCTAGTATAACCCATAGAACTGCTGGCAATTGGGTTCTTCACCATCTTGCTGAGTAAAACTATCTCTTCTCTTTGGGGAAATGGAGTGTGATGTCTTTTCTAACGGAAATTTGTTCACTCTCCTCTCTGGAACTCCAAATCCTGCATTTATCCCTCTGGGTAGCTGATCTGTTAAGATGACATAAAACATCCTCTGTGCTGCTGAATTTGGCCAAAAGACAACTCAAGCAAGAGCATTGTGAGGAGGGAGGAAGAGAGGGTGGAAGGAAGAAGAGAATTGTAGGGAAGGAGAGGACAAGAAGGGTGATTTCTCAGTGCTCCCCAGGGTTCTACCCCATAGAGTTGTCACTAGCAGATTGGATCCTTTCTTTCTGCCAAACATCTTCACTCCTATCAACACCACTGTCCAAATCCACCACCTCCATCCACCTCTCTAGTGGTCACTGTTTCTTCCCTTCCATTGTCTTCTTCATTGATAACAGAACTGTTACACTGTCTCCCAATGGTATAAAAAGATCCGCTGTGTTTGGCTTATACTTTATCTAAACTTTGAAAACAGTCTCTGCTAACTTCTGTTTAAATTACAACAGGAGTGTGATATCTATTCCTCACCAGAATCCCAGTCAACAAGGTGACAGAAGTCTGGATGACCACATAGTGTGCATGTCTTCCCCCATGAATCAGAAAACACTAGGAAATATGGGGTCTCGGTTGTAAGGATGCAGAAACTCTGCAGAGTTCCCCTGCTAGTATCACTAGCCCTCGCTGTCACAGATGCAGCTGGATGTATTTTAGATGGGCCAGCTCGGAGAAACACGTGGCCAAGTAGAGATGCTTAACAACTTCAAGATTTGACAGGAATTTATTTTCTGTAGATCTTGCTAATTGTGCTTATCATAACATAAAAATTCAGAATTTTGGACAGGGAAGATGGCTCATGGGTAAAGATGCCCAGTGCCAAGCCTGATGACCTTGAGCTCAATACTTGAGGCCCACATGGTAGAAGGAAAGAACAGGTATCCACAAGCTGTCCTTTGACCTGTGCAAGCACACACACACACTCATACCACACCACACCACACCACACACACACCATACCACACATGCAACACACCATACCATACCACACACATACACATCACACCATACCACACACACTAACAGCACACACACTCACAGCACACACACATACACACATACCACACCACACGCACTCACAACACACACCACACACAACCATACACACACCCCATACTCATATAGAATAATTTTTTTTAATGCTGAGGCTCTATAAATTCTTATCACATCCCTTGTGTTTGATGTTTCTTTGAAGGAAAGGTCAAAGGAAAAGAAATAGACTAGAAATAAAAGTGATAGAAGTCTATTAAGGCATCTCTTTCTGATCTCTACATGGTGTGGGGCAATTTTTACGTACTAATATGTATCTAGTTCCTTCTCTTGGGTATCTCACAGCCCACTAGGTAGATAGATTGCTACGGAAAGAAAATTCATTTTTCTTTGTATAAGAAAGGTAATCTCAGATGACTTTGTAGCTAGAGTAACCACATAAGCAAGTCTAGAGGAAGTTCTTCTTGTTCATTAGCTAAAAAATAAGATTTAAAAAAAGAATAATAATGTCAAATAAGGAGACTTTTTTAAAGGCCATTAAAATGTACTAGAATTGTGAGCAGTTTGCCACATTAAAAATGAATAGATTTATAATAACAGAAATAGATTGAGCATGAGGGTGACGAAGAAGACTGTCTACAGATGAGACCAGAAAACTCAGAGACGGCCAAAGAATAAGGGTACCAGTGAGCCATAACAGTCTCACAATGTTATCAACTTTATTTGGACTTTACAATGAAAATTCTATGGCAGGACTTTAACAGACACAGCAGGTAACAAAAATTATTTTTAATAAATTTAATTTTAGGGGCTGAGGACATGACTCAAGGTATGAGAGCATTTAATGTGCAAACATGAAGACCTCAGTTCAAATTCCTGGAATCCGTGCAAGCCAATAATGGCCACACATATGCATGAACACACTGTTGCAGAACAAACACAGGCAAGTCCCAGGAGCTCATTGGCCAGTGAGCCTATGCAAAAAGGATAGCTTGGGCTACATGAAACCCTGTCTCTGAAAATAAAAACTATTAGCCAAAAAGTATTCTTCAGAATTAAACAGTTATTTGTATTAAGTAAAATTAAGACTGAGCTGCAAAGAAAAGAAAGGTCAGCGTGTAAGGATCAAGTGCATATCTATACCATGGTCAAGTTAGCTGAACACTGGCTTCTGATATTGAATGTCATAGAAAAAGTCTTACTTATAAAAATGAGTCTAATTTATATAAGATAGCTACAGAAAATTTATGAAAAACTTCTTGGGAAATTGAAGATTCTGCACAGAAAGGGTTACAACGTGCTACAGTTGAGTGTTTCAGAGTTCAATAGATGCTGGTTCTTCTCATATTGACTACTGCGTGCTCCTAACCACATTTCTAGATGATTTTGTATTTTAATGTGGGAAAATCGTATATCAGCTTCAAAAGTTGTATGGGAATTCCAAATCCCAAAAGCTTCCACAAAGTTAGAATAATTAGGACACAGTGTTTTAAAAACAAAGAAAATTAACTAATCCCATGAAACAAAATCTAGAAAGAAATAACTTACATGCAGTCCCTGGAAACTGACAAAGAAAGGATGACCCAGAGGTAATAAACTTTATTATTTTTTTTCCTTTTCATTTATTTCTTTTTTTTCCCTTAAACAGGCTGGCCTCCAACTATTTTTTTTAGCTTTTTCATTTATTCTTTGTGTTTTTCACATCATGCATCTCGATCCCATTCATTTTCTGTTTCTGCCTTTGCAGTCTTCGCCCCCAATAAAATATGAGAGAAAAACAAGACAAAAGTGGAGGAAATCTCATCACATAAGCTGAAGTATGACACCATGAGTCATGCAGTAAACCCTTTTGTTCACATATCTTTACTTGCAGATGTTCATTTCAAAAATGTCTGGTTCAAGGCCTCCGGTTTCTGCTATACTATCAATGCTGGACCATGACTTTGTTATTCTCCTATTGTCCTGTGTTGTGGAAATCCTGCTGCTGTGGGTCTGCAGGACCCATCCCTTCATCTGTTCTAGCAGATCATAGATGTGATGGGCACTGAGGTGGGCTAACCCTGGTTCCGGCTCTCTTGCATTGCTTTGCTGAGTTCAGTTTTTACCGAGATTAGCAAGGGGCGGGGCCAGCTCTCCTTCTTAGGTTTTCTCAGGATTGCCCACACTTACACCTTCAAGGCCAGCTTACTGTGTTGCCTAGTCGTGGCATAAGTGGCCTAAGGCCTCTAACTCGCAATTCTCCTTCCTCAACTTCCCAAGTGCTGGGAGTACAGGAGTGGATACCCACTCCAAATAAGAATTTTCTTTGAAATAAAATGTTATAGATTAATTGAGTATTCATATGAAGAAAGGACCTATCTAAAGGCTCATTATACTAAACAAAAAGCTATTTGCTGATGATCATGGCTATAAATGGAAGATTAAAAGACAAATATTTCTAGAAGATAATTTAAGAGAATATTTTCATGACTTAAGGGAAGGCAAAGATTTCTTAGGCAGAAAGAAAAAGACATTAATCTTCGGGACTGAATTAAACTATATTCAAATTAAGAATGTTCATTTATCAAATACATCAAAAAAGAATAAAAATTCAAGTAACAGGAGTTAGAGAAGTTATTTCCAAAACATATATCCAACTAGTACTAGGATGTGTAAGTATAAAAAGTGTACTATTTTATGACTATGTTGAAAAGAGATAATCAAAAGTAAAATTGACCAAATAAAAGCATGCAGATAGTAGGAGATAGAGAAAATGCTTCATTTTAACAGAGTGCCTGTTTTGGGGTTTTTCTTTTAAACTCCAATAAAACAGTTCCTAAAATCTCTTTTGAGTTAGTTCTCAAATTCTTTTAATAAAGAGGCTTAGAACCCCAATAGAGGATCTCAGTTTCCTGGATACAAATATGCCTCAAAGCAATACTCACTGTCTAGTATCCAGGAGTAAGGAACAAACAAATGAGGGGGGGCTCTTAAATGTCCCATTCACTTAGGAGCCCTAATTAGTAATTAATGATATTTCATAGTGGAAAGAAAATCTAGACAAAGGGGATGATAGTGAGAGGAAGCAGCCTCAAGCTCACTCAGCCAACCTTCTTCGTGTGACAGCAATATCTCAGATAAACTTGGAAGCCTCCTTAGTGTCCAGTTTTCTTGTCCCCAGGATGCTGTCCACTGCCGAAGCAGTGACTTTCATGGGATTGCGTGCACATCTATTCGCTCAGTGTCAGACAGAAATGAAGGAGATTGCACAGCCTGCATCTAGGTGAAAACGCTGAGGGGCAGCTGCACTCATTTGATTTGTCTATTGTTGTCTCATCGACTCCTTTGCATCCACTTATTTAATTTCTCTTTGCAGTATCTGCAGGAAGACTATTATAGCCATTGTTATTTTAGATGCACATCCAAATTACTTATCAGTGTTCATTTTAGATTTTGCTGATGTTCTCTGGAAAAGAAATAGTCAGGGGATGGCTTCTGCGTTTAAGAAAAATTGATTCACATACAAAAGAATAAATTTTCTCCATAAATATGCAACATTTGAATGAACACTGAGAGAAATTAAGTAAAATATACTCTATTCTCACTGGGGCTTTGGAGTAAAACCGAATCAAATAGTTTGGATGAAAAGTCAGGATTGCTATAACTATATATAACTCTAATATCCACCTTACTGTCTAGGGGATCAGCAATATAAACAGAAAAACTTTCAAAGTTTTGTCTTTCATCTGCAGGCACTGACCAAGGTTCACATGTCATTGCTCATTAAGAGCAGGTGTTTTTCCATAATAATTTTCTGATCTTTAATTGTTTTCCTAGGTCTTAAAAAAGTAACAATAAAAACATCTTTAAAATGTCCATTAAGTGATTATTTTCTATAATTGGGCTGTTCCTCTAACATGACTGATGCCATGGCTGTTCAATCATTATGCAAACACAGTCTAAAGGGAATGGATTATGATAGCTGATTGTCAAGTTAGGAAGCATTTCATGAGAAACGTTCATACGATATATAATTGCTTTTCAATAAATTGTTCTTGTGATTGGTGTCAAATCCTACACTCATTCATTTATTCAACAAACATCATTGGCTGGTTCAATGTTTCTGGCACTGTGCTTCAGTGTGGAATTTCGCATAGAAATTCCTGGAGAGGAGAAACTTTCTTTTTTTTGCTGGAACAGTGTATCAGGCCTATTATACAGAGCCTATCACATTGGGGTTCCTTGTCTCAATGATGAAGGAATGTCTAAATAACAAAAACCTTTCACATGGTGATGTTTCACTGAGAAGCTATATCATTTCACACATACACACGCACACACACACATACCGTATCACACACACTAACAACAACACACACAACAATAACACAAAAACACACACCTCCACTACCACATACACACACACATGCACATACACAACACACATGTTCTGGAAATACTGCCTTTCTCATTATCTCAACTATGTTTTGGTTCCTTTAATCACTCCTAAAATGCTAACAGCTCTCTTTAATGCCTAGTCAATGGGCAGATTAAAACATAAATGCCATTAAATATGCTTTAAATATCATCTCCATTGAAATATTTCTAAGTACTGTATCCTCTTAAAAATAATCCCCATTCAAAATTGAGAGGAAATGTCATCCATATGAGGTTCTTCAGAATCTAAGCTCTGATTACACAAGGAATTTCATTAAGGCTACAGTGAAGTCTTGCAGCTAAGTAATGTTGTACACACTGAGTAGATTTCCACCACAATTAACTAGACACCTTGAGGAGGAAAGGAGAAAGGCAGAGGTGCAGAAAGCACCATAAAGCCAACCACAAGGGCCTTAGTGTTGGGAAGGGCTGTCAACGTTGACCGTGTTCACAGGGAACAAGTGACAGGTATCAAGAACTATACTGCAAAGAAATAACTCTCAAGGAAACAGAGATCTTCTAAACAAATCAAGTTGCTTCCAGTGTGAACCAATGAGCTTTGCTCAACTCTTATTCATCAGTCAGCACTCTCAGAGTGACATATAAGTAGGATGTCTTTCATAGGACCGCGTGAGACATCAGATTCTAGGTGCATGTCAACAGAAAGATCTAGGTATGCATTCACCCTTAGTGTAGCGTGAGAGGGATTTGGTTGGATCGTTTCCCCATTCTCAAAGACCCTCAGAGATTCTTTCACCAAAAAAGATCTAACTTTTTCTATTTTCAGATAAAGGGGAAGGAAGAGGGACCTATTTTAAAAAAAATATTTTTTACCTTTCAGAGACTGGAGAGATTGCTCTGTGCTTAAGGACTCTTGCTGCTCCTTCAGAGGATCCAGCCTAGTTCCTGGTATCCACATCAGGTATCTCACAGCTGTCTAACTCCTCGATGGCATACAATGTCCTCTGGCCTCCAAGAGCATTTGCATGCATGTGGTGCACATGCACTCACACGTGCACACATTATACACATAAATAAAATAAATATTTTTTAATCTATCTCTCTAAGATCTAGTCTGAGGCCCTGAACAATAATGTGCTGAAAGATTAGTAAGAGCAGGACAAACATATATTATCAGCATGCGCATTGAGTATATACACAGAAAAACACAGTCATTAAGATGCACTATCAAAGGCTGCTGAGAATGTAAACTGATGTAGCATCTTAATAGATAACAAGAAATACTAAGGGAAGTGACAAAATAAAAGTAATAATACTCAGATTAATAAGGAATGCAAACTCTGCAAGGTAAATATGGAAAAAACTAATTGTATATGTCAGCCATTCTTCTGTTACAATAACAAAAAATGCAGAATAGTCAACTTATAGGAGGAAATCTTTTGGTTCATTACTTCAGAGGCTTCGGTTCATGACTGATGGATTCAGTTGCTCTGGGCCTATGATGAGAACACAAACAAGACCAACACCTTGGAACAGCACCATGCTAAGGATAAAGTCTTCAGCACTTGGGCCTTTGGAGCACATCCAGATGTAGTCAATATCACTGTCATGAACCATAATGAAGAACTGTCTTAGTCCATGGATGTTAAGGTCCAGCTGGATGTCAAGTTTCCTTTTCCTACATGGCCATGAATCTTCTGTGGGAATAGTGTTTTTAAATCCATCCATCATCCTCAGAAGCACCTGCTTTCAGTCAGGTGGAAGATCTCCCTAGGAAGCTTTCTCCATGTCTATCCGTCTAATTTTCTTCCAGTTTTAAAAGTACTCCAAATGTCAAAAGGGCAGGATTTAGTTGGTATTATGGGTGATTTTTTCCATATGCTGATGTAAAATTTATTTACAATAACCACCAACTGTAAGTTCCTAAGCGATGTAGGAGGGTCATCTGTCTATGTGTTACTTTCATTGAATAATAAAGAAACTGCCTTGGCCTTTTGATAGACCAGCCCTTAGGTGGGTAGAGTAGACAGAACAGAATGCAGAAAGAAAGCAGAGTCAGGCAGATGCATGAAGCTCTGGCCCATGATGGACGTGGGTTAGAGTCTTTCCCGGTAAGCTACCACCTCATGGTGCTACACAGATTATTAGAAATGGGTTAATCAAGATGTAAGAGTTAGCCAAGAAGAAGCCAGATATAATGGGCCAGGCAGTACTTAAATAAATACAATTTGTGTGTTGTTATTT
>LOEQ01003412.1:45224-57214 GCA_001685075.1 Bramus lutescens
GACAGACAGACAGACAGACAGACAGACAGACAGACAGACAGAGACAGAGAGACATATACCCCCACACACATACACAGGCCTATAACCCCCCCAACACAGACACACATACACAGGCATTTACCACCCCCCACACACATACACAGGCATATACCACCCGACACACACATACACAGGCATATACCACCCCCCACACACAAACACAGGCATATATTCACCTCCTCCCACATACATATCTACAGGCATATACCCACACACAAAGAGAGAAAGAGACAGGGAGAGAACGTTTCAGATAGAGTGTTTTAGGTATCTTCAAAACCAGCTACTGAAATGTCAACACACTTGAGAATGTTAATGATGCAAACTCCAAACTGCCCCCGACTTGCAGCACAGAAAACCATCTCTCCATACATTTCAATGCACTTGTGTGACACTTAGGTTTTAGAAGCCTTGTTCCAGTGACTATGAAAACAAAACTCCATCCTACTTGAAGGTATGTTTCATTATTTGCTGTGTTTAAACCAGAGCTAACAGTCCTAGGAGCTCGGAAAGTGTCACCTTCCCCCTTGTCAATAGGCATCGACCTTTTCCTGCATGTGGACTGAATCTTAGGAAAGCAACCGTGTGTGCCTCTAACTTGCACATCCAGAGGTAGGTTTGCTCTTCTCAGCTCAACCAGTAGATAGTCAGCAAAAGCAGTGATGGTACAAGGTATGATACTCCAGAACACAGCACAGAAGACAAGACTATGTAACAGGGCAGTTTGGGGGAGGGAGATAGCCTTGATAGAATTATTGGGGGGCATTATATTTCCCAAATGCTTTTAGCCCATCTTTCCCAGAATTTGAAATTCTGAACAGTTGAATGACCTAAAATGGTTAAGGCATTAACATCTAAGTATTCCTTTGGTTTTACAGAATCCAACACAATAGAATACCACTATAAATACCCTCTTCTGTCATTAATTCAATACATGCAACTTGCTGTGATAATAACTTGATGTCTAATTGAAAAAAGTATAAGAACTTTACCAGGCATGTTGATGCAAGCCTGTGATTCCCAGCACTTAGAATGCTAATGCAGGAGGATCATGAGTTCAAGGCTGACCTGGGTTACCTAGATATGCTTTGTCTCAAAACAATGAAACATACAAGCAAAAACACAGGTGCTAGCTGACTGCTGGAAGCTGAGGTCCACGGTGATCCTCTGGCCAGAGAACCAGGAGATGCCCCTATCTTAGTGTTCTTGCCTACTGCCTGGCAGCAATAAAACTCTTTATAAAAGTCCGTTCTACACCCATATTCCGAAAGACATGGGTTTGAGGTGACAACCCTCTCTCCTCTCAACAGGTCTAAGTCATGACTACACCTTATTCCTTCCGGTCAACTCGCATCTCCTGAATACTGGCGTTTGAATGATGGACATTCCAGATCTTTCATTCCAGTAACAAATATGCAGTCCCCAAATCTTTTTTTAGTATTTTTTTCTCTTAACTTCAATATGTTTTCATTGAAATAGAATCACATCACTTGCCCACCTTTCCTCCCTCCAGCCTCACCTCACCCTAGCTACCCTCCTTCAAACTCCTCATGTTTCCCTGATATTAAATTGATAACCCCTTTTTCTCTTATTATTACAGTTACGTACATAAGTGTGTATGTATACATATACACAAATATATATATAAATGCAGCCTACTCAGTGTGCTTTTGTTGGTGTGATTTTAGAGCTTACCACTATACATAAAGGGCTCATTCATGGCAGAAGCTAACTCTTCTCCTGGAAGTTGCACGTTGCCAGTAGCTCCTTGTCTAGGGCTGGGACCATGTGAAATTTTTCCTCTGGAAGGATTATTTTGACATGGTTGTTTTCAGAAGCTATAGGTGATAAAAGAGAAGCTCTGAAAAGTTACCCATCCTCTAGAAAAAAAATCATATCTATAAAGAAAATCACAGCTTGCAAAGGTATTTTTCTCTCTATGCCAAGATGAAAGGGAAGACTAAAATGCCAGAGAGTCTTGGAGAAGGAGATGGCTCAGTGGGTAAGAGAACTTGCTGTGTAAATATGAGAACCTGAGTTCAAATCCTCAGAGCCCATGTATCCCCAGAGCCTACCTAAAAAGGCAGGTATGTGTTCACCTGTAAATCTGTCACTGTAGAAGTCTGGGCCAGGAGGATCTCTCTCGGCTTGCTGGCCACCAGCCTAGCTCCAGACTGGGTGAAAAAGCCTATCTGAAGGGAATAAGGTCGGCCTTTTCTGGCTTCCTCCTGCCTCAGTTGTGCACATGTGCACAAGTATACAACATATACACATACAGACACACATGCACAAATAAGTGAATAATACATAAACAAATACTAGAGATTACTAATAAATAAAGAATACATTGGCTTCCATCAGCATAACACACTTTACTTTTGCATAATGATAACTAAGCGTATCTCCCATTGACTCTTTTTTAATGTTTTTTTTTCATTTATTTGAGTATTTTTCAGGGAAGTTGGTACATACCATGGTGCCATGACTTTTATGGAAGACCAGGACAACTGTACAAGTTGGTTCTCTCTTTCCACCATGTGGATTTTTACGGATCCAAAGTACTTAGGCCATTAGGCACGGCATAAATGCCTTTGCCCTCCAAGCCGTCCTTCTGGCTATTCTCATTAGTTCTTTGTTTTAGAGAACGATGGTATTTAAGACTGAAGGAGAAGACAATTTCCTTTAATCTTTTTCTTATTAGAATGTATTAACTCTACATGACATTGTATTTCACTATGGTATGGTGTGATATATTTTGATCATATTCACTACCCACTACCCCTTTTGGTTCCCTTCCACCCTCAAGGTTCCCTTCCTCATTCTCAACTAGTAAAAACAACTGTCCTTAGAGCTGACCCTCGTGGCATGGTCTTGCAATCACAACTGAGGTTGAGGTTGGAGGACTGCAAGTTCAAAGCCCGTCTAAAGTACAGAATAGACTCTGAGTCTAGGGAAAATGTCAAGAGAGGGCAGAATATACAGCTCGGTGGGAAACACTTGCCTCACACACACAAGGCCCTAGGCTCAGGCTCTAGGTTTCATTGCCAGTATCTTTCTTTAAAAACTTAAAAAAAAATAATTCTACTCTGGAGATGTCCTGCTTTCTCCCACTTGCTCCTCATGTGTGTAGGAGTTGTATGTATTATTAAACCTCCATTTGTATTTCTCTTGTTAGTTTGTGTTTTGTCACAGGGAGTCCCAGCTTATGACTCACAAGGGATGGAGTAGAGAATTCTTCATCCCCTGGGCCTGACAACTCCATCTCCTCTAAACTCCAGTCAAGTCTACTGGGGTCTCTGTGAATTGCAGTTCTGCCAACAGGAGCTAGAAAAAGGAAGGTCTGGAAGGCCCTGTCCCCTGGTCTAATGTTGAAGGAATTCTTTCCTGCTCTCTGTGCTCAGTCAGATATTAAACCGATGATGATTGCCTTATCCATAAATGATTCAACCTGTTGGGGACAAGGAACTGTCCTTTCAGATGACAGTATGACCAATGCACCGGGAAACTGAGCATGGAACGCAAGGAGCGTTGTGGTGGCCTTAGCGTCATTCTATGTGTTGGGGGTGGCTAATGCTTACCTCACTAGATCAGTGAGGGCATTGGAGACCCCCAGCTAGGGCACCACACACAGTGACTGGTGCCTGGTTAAATGCTCAGTAAATGGGAGGTGTAAATGCAAAATTGAATTTTCACCCAACATCTGAGGTTAGTGTCAGTCTCTGGCCTTGACTCCCCACACTTAAATTAAGCATGAACTCCATTGTCCTTTGGCTTCACAATTTTATTAACCACCTTGGGCCAGCTGTAGCATAACAGTGAGATTCTGGGGTGAAAGCTTCTAGAAGCTATGCACCCTTGAGGGCAAAAAGAGTCAGTTATAATCATCATGCTTGTCAGCACAGCGGGATCCCTGCCTCTTACATCTGCCTGAGCATGCTACTCGGGACAGCATTAGACAAGTATCATTTTGTCAATTAACCTTTTCCCATTCATGGTTTATTAAGGCCCAAGCAAATACATTTACTAAGCAGAGTGGGGCTTTTATTTTGTTGACACAGTAGTTGCAACTACAAACACAATGCATCTGCACTTTCCCCTTACAACAGACTCGGTGGCATTTCTCCGGCAAATTGGATAACCTTGTGTCACGCTACATAAGAAAACCATATTAATTTATAGGAAGCCTCGGTTTATTTAACATCAGGAGCAAAGGGCACATGTGTTTTGCTCAGCTTTTCATATCCAATGGGCATGAGCAAGCAGAGGGTGTTAGATGTTGCCAACGATCAGTGACTGCTGACCCCTCTATACCTCAATCCACTTGGCCTTCCTCACCAGATACCTGAAACATGTGTGTCACAAGGCACTTAAGACTAAGTTGTTCACTGACATAAAATGTCAGATGGGTGGGCCTGGGTGTTCTCAACAGCTATGTAAAAACCAGGCACCCTTGCCCCCTCAGTGCTATGGTGACTGGAGACATGATGGCTGCTGAGGCTTACTGGTCACTCGCCTAGCCCTGGGCTCAGTAAAAGATGCTGTCTTAGTGGCACCAGGCAGACTGTGCTAGAGCAAGATACTCCTTCTCTGGCCTCTAGAGTAGATCTTACACACACACACACACACACACACACACACACACTACATTTATACATCACACATACAACTATAATTTCTTACCTGTTTCTTCTGTCTTACAAAATGCCCACAACACAGTCTTCTAATGAATGTAGAACAATAATTTTTCTTGCTGACACTTTATAATGTATCAAATTATGATAAATACTTTGTATCCATTCCTGTATTTTATTCCTCAGAATAACTCTGGACAGAAAGTATTCCTATTTCCACATTAAAATGAGGAAACTATTATAACATTTGGTCAATGATCAAGGCAACTAGAGTCAGTTTGCCCTGCCCATCACATACTCCAGGATGCCCAATTCACCCCTTCAGTTCACAGCTCTGCCCATATCTTATCCTTCAAATGCATTTCACCTGGGATAGTAATCAACAGGTGAATCTACTTCAAAAGTAAGTAAAGATAGATGTGATGGATAATGCTAGAAATGATGCTAAAATTTTCAGTCCATTTATACAATTGGGAATAGTGACATTATTATGTATGCATAATCTAAGGGGAAAAATGTTTGGATGAAGCCAAGCAGATAGGTATTGATCCAGCCTTGCTGATATGACAGAAGCATCAATTCAAAATGCCTCTCCATGGTGGCATGAACAGGAAACAGAGCTCTTCTCGACTTCACCTTTCCTTTCTCCCTACTGAAAACCCCCTATCCATCACTGTAATCCATCTCTTCCCACTTCTATTCCCATCCTTTGGCCTGGATTGATGCTCACATCACTTGTGGATTCCTGAGTGCCTAATGAAACCCACTGCTTCTGCCCATGTCCTGGACACTGCCTTCTACACTAACCCTATGGCTTCTTCCCCTTTTTCTGCTGTCACACTTATCCTGTGGGCATCTGTACCCCCTCGCTGGTAGGTAGTTTCTTTTCTTACTCTTTCTGTTCCTAAAGTGATTGAATTAGAGTTTCAATTTTGAAAGGATAAGATTTGACAGACTAGAAAGAAAGTACATGCTGATTTTCAAGTTCCCTGTTTCTTAGTTTTAAAAGATAAGCTAATCACTGAAAATTTTGTGAAATTAAGATCAATTATGCTGTTATCACAGAAATAACATCCAAATGATGGTCTGGGGAATTTTGTGCTCTTTCTGGGGCTTCTGAAGGAACAGTTGACAAATGAATTGCTCTGCTCTCACTACACTGACCTCATCAGTGACTCCAGTAAGACAAACAAGGAGGCAAATGAAAAGGCATTTAATTTTGAGGTCTACAAGGAAAAGAAACACATTCGAAAGTATTAATATTTGTTGACTGGACTAAATCAGACAGGGAATAGGAGCTACGCTTGTTTTGCAGTTAGAAGGAAGATAAACCGTGTGCAATAAAATGAAAACCTTAGGAAAGGGGCGCCTATAATCCTGGCTTCAGATGGTACTGCAAATGAGTCTAATCGCCACGTTATCATTATCAGGATTATTATTGTTATTACTGATAATAAACATGTACCAGCTGCCAACAGGATGCCAGGCTCCACACAAGAGAGAATTAAGATCAGTCCCTGCAGAGCAGGCTTACAGCAGATTATAATTGCCATAGAAATATTATTAATAGCAACTCGATATTTTATTAGAAAAATAACATTGTTCCTCTCTGCTCTCTGGGTCGTCTAACCACCAAGTGGAGGCTTGACTCTGAGAATGATGGTCCTGGGCTCAAAACTTTATAGTTCCCCCACCCTCAAAATAATGTCTCCTCTGCAATGTTCCAGCACCAGACAGTCCTTTATATCTCTTTGTATAATCCTGTAGGGTCATTCTCGCATCTCTTCAGGTTTCTTCCTCTCAGATGAGACAGTTTCCCTGGCTTAGGTCAAGTTGGTTGACTTTACAGTGGTTATCTTAAACAGTGATTTTTATTTTCTAACTTCAGGTTATAGTCCACCAGTGGAACTTAAAATCTAGTTAAGGGTTTTCACCAGGATTTTATCTTTTAAAAAAGAACTCAATTGAAGAGTGCATGAAAGAATCTACATATGTTATATTTGGTAAGAGTAATATTTTCTGAAACTTATTTCCCTGTTAGTGTGTGTATGTGTGACTTTGTGTGTGCCTAGAAAGTGTATGTGTGTATGTGGTAGTTCGAATGTAATTGGCCCCTGTAATCTCATAGGGAGTGGACTATTAGGAGGTGTGGTTTTGCTGGAATGGGTATATGTCACTGTTGGGGTGGCCTTTAAGGTTTACTGTGCTCAGGATACTGCCCAGTGTCTCAGTCGACTTCCTGTTGCCTGCAAGATGTAGGACTCTCAGTACTTTGCCAGCACTGTATCTGTCTGCACGCAGCCATGCTCCCTGCCATGGTGATAATGGACTGAACCTCAAGCTGTAAGCGAGCCACCTCAATTAAAGGTTTTACTTTACAAGAGTTGCTATGATCATGGTGTCTCTTCAATGCAATAAAAACCCTAACTAAGACAGTGTGTGTGTGTGTGTGTGTGTGTGTGTGTGTGTGTAAGTATGCATGTGGAGGTCAGAGGTCAATGTTGAATATCTTCCTCAGTCTCTACATTATTGTATCTCTATATTTCTGTCTGTCTGTCTGTCTGCCTGTCTGTCTATCTGTCTGTCTGTCAGGACCCTCACTAAACTCACCAGTGAACTCACAAGAACTCATCAAAAATTGGCTAAACTGGCTGGCCATAGATCTCTTGTCTCTGCCCCAGTATCCTGGGGTTACAGTTAGTACAGCTGTGCTCAGCTTTTCACATAGGTGCTGGAGATCTGAACAGAGATCCTTATGTCTTTGTGGCACTCATTTTACCGAATGAGCCATCATCCTGGCAGCCCCCAGTGTGTGTGACTTTAATGGACTATAAAAGTAAATGTATTCACTACCACCAGCCACAATGAAGAAGAAAAGTTTAAAAACCACAACAGATATAAAGACAGACTGTCTGCTTAATTTGAAGTTCGGTCTTCACCTAAACCACAGCTGATGGCAGACCAAAAAAATGTAATTTTCAACAGAATCCAATTACACTTTATCACATGTAAAATCAAGTAACATTTACCAGCCTTGCAAGAACCTTACACCTAAAAATTAGGTCTGAATTCTGACATGCCTTAACTTTGCCATCATAAATATATCCAGACTTGTAAAATACCAAATCCTGGCAAATGGTTTATAAAACACGTGTGCTACATGATGTCACTTTGCAGCCATTTTCCCTGGTTTTCATAGGCCTTTTCTCACACACAACTTTGCAGTGATCTCCTGAAATGGCCCATGCTGGTGAACGTACCTGCTGATAAGCTTACAATGGAGCTATCTCTCATCTCTCACCAGTCTGCAAACCAGTCCTCACCCACAAAACAGGACTCGATTTTGGATCTAGAAACCAAGAGAAGGGTTAGCATGTTACCAAGTCAAGCCTGACTCAGCAGCAAGTTAGCACATCCCGCTTTGCCGGAGACTACTTTTCTTTTACTCTTATTCAAGCTGGACTGTGTGTCCTTTCCCTGTAGCAACATTATTACAACGGCATAGGGCTGTGTATCTAATTAAGCAAGTTGAGTCCTGTTAGCTTTTTAGAGTCCCTTCTCATCTTGGGAAGGCAAGGGCTGCAAGAAACTGCCTTAAAAAAATGGTTAACCTAGCTATTCCTTCAAATCATAGCTCATGCTTGCTGAGGAAGGAGTATTTTTAGCTGCCAACCTCCAATGTCTATGCCTGTACATATGTCTAACTCTGATAAAAATTTCCCGTGATGATCACGGGACTCAAAGACCATCTGTAGATGGTCAGACAGATAGGGATTTCAATGCTATTTCCCAACCTATAAAAGCCCCCAGGACACTGTGTCTAGGAGCTGGAATTTTGCAAAGCATTAGCTTAGGTTTAAGCCTGTGTGAATTAAAGTTGAGTTATTCCAATCTCTGAATACCTACTTGATCCTTTGCTAGTCAATATTTCCACTACAATTTAATTTGATTTGATTTGTTGACAGGTCTGTGGTTCAAACTCAATGTCTCATGTATGCTAGCTAGGCCAGTAAGGTACACTGAGCTAAGTTATTAGTAATATATTATTATATCTTTTAAAACTATATATTCAGGGCTGAGTTGGTATCCTTTCATAACTTTCTTTTCTTTTTTTCTTTTTTTTTCAAAAACTTATTCAAACAAAACCATTTGACCTGGAGGTGGAGAGGAGAATACACTCCTGAACTGTCAAGGTAAACTCTCAACAAAAAGCCTGGGGGACGGAAGAAGACAGGAAAGCAAAATATGTAGAAAGTGCTATTAGTAAGAAGTCATTCAGACAAAGATAAACATGGCCTTGGGAGGGATTTTAAAGGTCTTCAATTGCCATGATGCTTCTAATTGCTATCCTGAAGAGATGTTTTCCAGGGCTTAAGGAAAAGTTCTCTTGATTCTTTTTTTTACCCTAAGCTTGCAAATATCTCATGGTCATTCCAATGTTGGCTATAGATGGAAAACACAAAGAGTTATATTCTTGACTAGAAGGAAATCAATTGTCGATATGTTTATTCGCAATCTCTCTTCCTACCCAGCATCCCCAAGGACATGAATAAACAGAACACTAACTGCAGGACAAGACCAAGTATTAAAAGGCGAGGCAAGATTCTAGTCACTGAGCAGAGACGCTTTTTTTAATTTGATTGAACCAATCAGAACATTGAATGCTAACTCAGGCCTCTGAATTGAAAAGGAGATAAAATAATCTGAATGAACATAGTTTTCCCGGAAATGAGCCCAAGCAGAGATGTAGCGTGTGGCCATTATGTGAGGAGCACCTGGCCCTGTCTCTATCGTATGTTCTCCAGGATGAATTGTCTCACGTTTAAATGATTTGTCTATGTGATGGGGAAGTTAAGGGAGAATTTAGGATTACAGGATTGCTAAAGTCCTCGTGAGCATTAAAATTCTGATTCCATAAGTCATGGATAGGTTTAAAGAATATGGTCACATTAAATCCAGATCTAAATGAATGAACAATACCAAAGTGGAAAAGTTACCATTGTATGAAATTAACCATCATGTAATTTAACAGGTCTGTAAAACTAGCAAGCTATTTTTTTCCATATGAAATGTCAGAGTCATCCTGTGTATCCAGACCTTATTGCTAATTGCCATACGTGGCAAAAAGCCCCTTTCAGCCCCCAATCAGTCCTAGCTTCTCCCTTCTCTGCCTCGTTCATTTATTCACCTGTTTCTCTCTTTCGGCGATTCATCACAGTGTTCCCTGCCTTCTCCTGCCTCGGACGTCGGCCTTCTCAACTCACGCCATAGCGTCTCAAGGGAGATTTTTCAAATCTAAGTGTTTTTCATACAGAATGTATTCCAAATTCTCAGCATCACCCCCTCAGAGCCTCCAGATCCCAGCGTCTCTGGGATTGCATCTCTCTGGAGCCTCCTTGACCCCACCATTTCAGTAAGGTGCTCGGTTCAGAGCTTCCCCACACCGACTAGCACTTCTCTCATGCTCACTCACATGTGTCCTTTGCCCCCTCAGTCGTACTGGCAATCACGTGTTCTGCTGCATTTAATGACTACTTCTCACTGCCTTCTTCACCCTTTTTAAACTTTTTAAACTTTGATAATTTTGTCATTTGGCAGTTTCATACTTGTGTCTAATCTGTTCTTGTTACTCTACTTCCACAACTACCATCCCTATCAACACCACCCCTACTCCCTCCAATATATTTTTCTATGATTCATAACTTTTGGTTTCCTTTTGTGTGTCATTTAGCTTAACCAAAACTATCTGTGTGACAATTGGACTGAAACTACCTATGGTGGCATAACAGCATCATCAGCGGGTACACCCAATGATTTCTTTTTACTCTCTCTGCATCTATGTTCCAGAGTGATGAGTAGGGCCCATGAGTCCCTCCACCCACGTCAGACTGGTGACACATTGATTTTGTGCAAACCCGATCTAGGCATCCACACTTGCTGTGAGTTTGTGAGATTTTTGGAATGGCCATATCCTGCCTGGAAGATGTTGTTTCACAACCCTTCTCTTTATTTTCAGCCCACCCACTCTCCTATAAAACTCTCTGAACCTTAGAGAGGATGGTACAAGAAAAATACCATCTTCCTTCTTTGTCTAACATGCCCATCCTTGTGATCCTCCTTCATACACTTCTTTCCAGCCATGTTCTTCCCGGCAATGTTTTCTGTGTCTACTGAGCACTTGGTCTGCTTTGAGCTTTCCGTGAGTGATAATGCTCTTGTTGAAGAGCAGTGAGGCCCAACGAAGTGACAGTTGCTTTTACGTCACAAATACCTATAAGAATCCCCTGAAGTCACAAAGCAGGGGCAACGCTGCATGAGGTTAACAAGGGCCATATGGTTTAGCCAGTTGTTTAATAGTCAAGGCCTTGGATTGGAGCCCTGCCTCCAGGTCTCAATGCTGGATGACCCTGGGCAAGGCCTTAATTTTGGAATGGGATGTGCTGCTCGTCTGTGAAAGAGGGTTATCACACATCCTCGTGTGTCTTGTTGAGGAGACCCAAGAAGATAAGGCAGGAAAATGTGCAACATGCAACAAATAACCGACCGATGATAACTGTTGTTATTATTATTACTACTGATGATTAATACAAATTATTATTCTGATCCCATGTGTGGCTGATGCTATAGTGGAGAATTCCTAGAGACAGTTTTGCCTTCCAGTTTAGGATATGAGCTTTACGATTAGCAACTTTGTTGTCTGTTTATTTCTTTTTCTTTATTTTTGTATGTAAAAGCAAACAGCCTTTATTTTAACCAAGTTTGCAAACTTGGTCTCTCTGCATGTCCAACATATTGGAATATTCAGAGAGCCCCGAGCTCAATTAGAGTTGGGTTTCTATAGCAGTTAATGTGGGGATGAGGGGGTCTCTGAGGTTCAGGACCCCTGATTGACTGACATTTGTCTAGGGGTGTCCTGATTGGCTGACGTTTGTCTAGGGTGTCCTGGTGAAGTCCTGGCAGGTGTTTCTATCTACAGTGCTTGCAATGCCAGGAATTTCCTTTGAATGGTCTGCTCTTGGGTGGGGGTCAAGTAATCTCGCTGCCAGGCATTGTCTCAGGGTAAACTATTGAGAGTCCAGACTCCATTTAAATTTATCGATGGCCAGAGTCCCAGGTGATAATGGTTGGAAGTAAAGAACTTCCTTTGGATGACATGCTCAAACTTAGCTTTCATGGCTGGCCCCTACATTTCCCCTTCACAAGCAGCGATGACAGGACCCAATCTTGGGTCCTGTTTGCTCCGGGTATTTTGGTTTTTGTTTTGTTTTGATTTTCTTTATTATTATTAAAAAATTTCCACCTCCTCCCCTCCTCCCATTTCCC
>LOEQ01003412.1:60271-78568 GCA_001685075.1 Bramus lutescens
CGACCCCAAGTTCCTGAGGAACATGCGCTTTGCCAAGAAGCACAACAAGAAAGGCCTGAAGAAGACGCAGGCAAATAATGCAAAGGCCAGAGCGCACGTGCAGAGGCCATCACGGCCCTGGTGAAGCCCCAGGTGGTGAAGCCCAAATTGCCAAAGGGCCCCAGCCGCAAACTCACCCGCCTCGCTTTCATTGCTCACCCCAAGCTTGGGAAGCGAATTAGAAGCTACATGGCCAGGGGTRYTAGGCTCCAAAAAACAAAGCCCAAGAAGGTTCAAGCCAAGGCAGAGGCCTCAGCTGCAGCTCAGGCTCCCAAAGGTGCCCAGGCCCCTGTGAAGGCCCCATAAAAAAGGTCTCAGTCTGCCAATGTGAAGACAGATGGACGGGTGTGAATATCCATACAGTATTTGCAGATGTTCAGGACCTTATGCTGTTTTTACAAATAAACTTGAGGCAAGTTCTGTTAAAAAAAAGAAAAAAAAAAGAACTCTGACATGTGGATTTATTAAACAGGAGGCCAAAGGAGAAACTGGAGTTAACAACAGCAGGAATTGCTCATCAATAACACACACTGAGCAGGAAGGCGTGGTATTAAAGCCCGCACAAGAGTTGCAGTAATAGCTTTAATAAGCAGACAGATTTCCCTCTGCCAAGGTAGTCCCTCTCCCAGATTATGGGACAACCAAACACCCAGATAAGGAACATAGCGTCACCTGAATGGTAGGTACATCAGGACAAGCAATAGGATCCAGGAGTTAGAAAGCTTTGGCTGGATGCTGGAGTCATCACCCTCACTCATACACACTGGCAAATACTAAACAAAGCTGGACAGATGTACATCATGTGGTCATCTCAAGGAAACTGTAACCATGGAAATCTGTGGACAAGCAGAGGTACCATCTTCTCCACAAAATATGAACCATGGGGGAGGATCCTTACTCCCAATTAGGAAAATCACTTCTACTGTACATCCCCAAGCTTGAACCATCACACAAGGGGATGATGGCTCATTGTTGCAGTGCCCACTTTTTACCTGGGAAACCCGCAATTCAATCTGCAGTAACACAAATGCAAATTCACCTTTCAAGTTAGAAACTGCTGCATGCACCTCTCGTCCATATCCAGTTAGCTGTGGCATTTTGCTGATTCCGTGAAAGTCTCTTCCTCTTCCTTTTCCTCCATATCTTTTAGTTTTAGCTGTGCACATGCTGTACAACTCTAAGATTACGTCACACTCCTGGCCCCTGATTGGGGGATTCTAGGCAGGTACCCTATTGCTGAGTTGCACTCCAAACCCTGTTTTCCTTTTATTTTGAGACAATGTTTTACTATTTTCCCCATATGTCCCAGGCCTCACTTTGTAAGCCTGGCTGACTTTGAGCTTTCTTTTATTTGTTTGTTTGTTTATTTATTATGTACACAGTGTTCAGCCTCCATGCATGCCTGCAGGCCAGAAGAGGGCACCAGATCTCATTACAGATGGTTGTGAGCCACCATGTGGTTGCTGGGAATTGAACTCGGGACCTCCGGAAGAGCAGTCAGTGCTCTTAACTTCTGAGCCATCTCTCCAGCCCCCTGACCTTGAGCTTTCTACCCATCTGTTTCAGCTCCTGAGTGGCTGGGATGGACAGGCCTGCAGCACCAGGCCTAGCTGACTACCCACCAAAGTGTCAAAAATATACACTGGAGAAAAGATGATCTCTTCAATGAGCGTCACTGTGCACATGCAGAAGAATGAAGTTAGAGCCCCCTATATTATGGCATACAAAAAATATCCATGGGGGCTGGAGAGATGGCTCAGAGGTTAAGAGCACTGACTGCTCTTCCAGNGACCTCCGGAAGAGCAGTCAGTGCTCTTAACTTCTGAGCCATCTCTCCAGCCCCCTGACCTTGAGCTTTCTACCCATCTGTTTCAGCTCCTGAGTGGCTGGGATGGACAGGCCTGCAGCACCAGGCCTAGCTGACTACCCACCAAAGTGTCAAAAATATACACTGGAGAAAAGATGATCTCTTCAATGAGCGTCACTGTGCACATGCAGAAGAATGAAGTTAGAGCCCCCTATATTATGGCATACAAAAAATATCCATGGGGGCTGGAGAGATGGCTCAGAGGTTAAGAGCACTGACTGCTCTTCCAGAGYTCCTGAGTTCAATTCRCAGCAACCACATGGTGGCTCACAGTCATCTATAATGAGATCTGGTGCCCTCTTCTGGCATGCAAGCATACATGGAAAGAATGTTGTATACATAATAAATAAATTTTTAAAAATCCATGAAAATCGATCAATGGCCTTGTTGTAAAATACACATCTACTAAAAGAAAATGTAGGAGAGGGCTGGGAAGATGGTTCAGTAGTTAAGAGCACTTGCTGCTTTTGCAGAGGACCAAGCCATGGAAGCAGCGGAGCTATCCGTTATCATGAGTAGATAAAGACAATGTAGTATATCTACATGGTGGAGCACTATGCATCCAGAAAAAAAAATCAAATTTCCTTAATGGTTATAGTAGGCATGGAAGTGGAAAATAGCATGTCAAGAGAAATAAGCCAGATTCAGGAAGGCAAATACTACCTGTTCTCAATTATACATGGGTGTGATCTCATCAAATAGGGAGGGGAAAAGTACTTATCAAAGAGGCTGGGGAAAGTTGCTAAGGCTTGTGACCTGAGTTACTTCAGTCTCCAGGACCTACATGAGGATTGTGGAGAGAACCAGCACCCACAAGCTGTCCTCTGACTTTCACACATGTACCACGATACAAATGTGTGCACGTGTACACACGCACAGTCAGTAAATAAATGAATGAAATAACCAAAAGAAAACTTCAGTCAAATGGGCTAAAGAGATGGATTAACGGGCTGCTGAAGACATCTGAAAACCTGAGTTCAAATCCCCAGATATCACATAAAGCTGGGTTTAAGAGTGTAGTTCAGAGATGGCGCGCACACCTAGAATCCCCCAGTGTGGGGCTAGGAGTGTGGGTCAGGATTAGATTACAGTACCTGTCAGTGATCCCAGGGTACCTAAGGCAAGATGGGAGCTAGGGATGGGAATTCCCAGAAGCTCCGAGGCCAGCTAATGAGGAGAAAAGTGAGAGACTCCACCTCAAGCAAGGTCGAGACTAGGATCAAGGCTTGAGGTTGTCCTCTGATCATGCACATGCGCGTGAGTGTGTGCGCGCACACACATACATATCCATTGGTTAAATACCCAGCAATAGACAGATATACACACACGCATGCATATCCCTGTGTGTGTGCACATATATCCATGGCTTAAATCCTGAGCAATAAAGAGACAGACAGAGACAGACAGACAGACAGACATACACAGAGAGAGAGAGAGAGAGCTTTAAAAAAATGCCGCTACAAGTGCTGGCAATGCAGCTCCTTGGTCATTGGCAGAACACTTGCCTGTGTGTGAGGCCCTGGGTTCCAGTCCCACCTCCACATAATATAGAATTATTGGTTCACTGCAGCACAATGGCCAGAAGCGGTGGCTTGTTACACATCTCATGGAGAGCCATCCGAGAGGAGTCTGGGGAATCCCATCGACACATGCGCAACATTTAATGAGTCTGATATCCCAACTACCCCAATTTGATCATCACGTATACGTGCATCCAATTATCGCCCCACATTCCATAAACACACAACGATTATTGTGTTGAATACAGAATTAAATATCTAAGATACAATGGAAAAAATAAAAGTCATTTCTTCAGGGCTCTTCTGCGCCCAGAACCCCCTCGGTCTCTTATCTTTGTCTTTCTGGACCTGGCCCAAAGCACTTTAAACAGCCCACATACCTGCCTTCCCACCATCTTTGATGTCCTACAGACCTAGCTATGGTTTGCTACTCTGTGACAACCAGGGGACATCAGTCATGCAACCATTTTTAATAATTTATTTTAAAACAAAAAATGGAAAAGGAAAATAAAAGATATGGACCAAAAGAATACACATACAACCTGGAAAATAACCACTTTATGAAAAAAAAAGATGAAAAGCAATGCATTCCCCTCCCCCACAAAGAGGGAAAGGGGACTGCTTACAAAATTACTCTGAAAAGGCCATTCTGTAATAAATAAATAAATAAGTAAGTAAAGATGTACAGACATTTGGAACAAAAGCTCCCAAACCTGTGTCATATTCTACAATAAATTCTCTGTGGATGGAGGGTGAAATGTAAGACAATCAGAGACGACCGAGCCGGAATGGAATATTTATAAGCCTTGGGAGGAATGCTATCTTCCTCAGCTTTAAAGCACTTGGGAAATGAAAAAAATAGAAAGACTGACAGTTCCAGATTCAGACGAATTTAAAGTGCCTGACCAAGCCATAGGAAGAGATCTGTAGAATTCAAATAAAGAGGGGAAAAAAAGAAACAAGTTCCGGAAGGAGATTTGACAAGCAAGGGGTTAATTTTGCAACTACCCTTGATATCGTTCATATATATTAGGAAAATGGTTTTCTCAAGTGCAGTTAGAATGAAAACAACTGGAGTTCTGCTTAAAACTCTAATAAAATTCATCTACTTTAATCCGCTCCCCAAACACAATCCTTGAGAGAGTTTTGAGGGGACTTAACACAGGACGCCACTCGCTGGGAGACCACTTCCTTAGAAGAGAAGATGTTGGAACCCCAGGCAGTTCTCTCTCCTGCACCCCAGGGCTCATTTTTGGAGAAGCTTATTCCGAAAAAAATAGCCCCTTGCCACTCTTTGATAGGGGGGACTCATTTGCAGACAACACAGATTAATTTGGTCACTTTTTGTGTGGCACTCAGAACTTGCAAAGGGTGACTTTATTTTGTATAGCCTGGGGCAATTCTCCGAATCACCCCAAATTCCACTTTCAGATTTATTCTACAAAGAGTTTCCAAAAATAAACAAGAGAACATGGAATAGCACTATTCAACAAAATTTTTAACCTCCCTCACTGTATCTAATTGCCTTCCATATAATATTCATCTTCACTTTTAATTGCAGTTATTAATTTATTTGTGTGTAAGTCAGGGGACAGCTTGTAGGAGCTGGTTCTCTCCTTCCGTTAGGTGGGTTGCAGGAATGAAACCAAGGTCACTGGGCTTGGGAGAAAGTGACCTTACTACATGCGCCATCTTTCCAGCCCACATTTTGTAATCATACATATTGCGCTTCTATTATAGTTTCACGGAATTCTGCAGACATATTTTGACTTAGTTGAACTTTTATTTTATTGAAACAGAACATAGACTATTTCATATCACTTCTGTATTCCCTGTTTTTCTGAACAACAATGACTCAGGTGCCATTTCTTGTTTTGTTTGTTTGCTATTACTTTATTTAACAAACAAACCTCTGTGTGTGCACATGTGTGTGCAAAAGTGTGCATGCACAGATGGAGGACAAAGATCCATGTTGAGTGTCTTCTGTGAGTTCCCACCTTAGTATTGAAGACAGGGTCCCTCCCTGAATTCAGAATTCAGCAAATGTCTCAACTGGTTTGTCAGCAAAATCCAGAGGGCTCTCTGTTCCCACTCCCTCGACGGTATGGTTACAGATGTCTGCCTCCGTTCCCAGATCCGGGTGTGTGTTGGGGATCTGAATTCAGGTCTTTGTGTTTACCCGCTCAGCCATCTCCCCAGCCCTGGCTTTACTTTGTTTCTCTGGTGTGCAGGGTCTTACATCAATCTGACACAAGCTAGAGCTATTTGGAAAGAGGAAACCTTAACTGAGAAAAGGTCCCCACCAGATTGGCCTGTAGCCACGTCTGTGGTGCATGCTCTTGATTGATGATTGATGTGGGAGGGCCCAGCTCACTGTTGGTGGTGTCACCCCTTGTCTGGCCCTACTATAGGAAAATAGGCTGAGAAAATGCAAGCAAGCCAGTAAGCAGCATTCCTCCATGGTTTCTTCTGTAATTGTGGGCTATTAAGTGTCTTGATAAGATGCAGTAATAGATATAGATATAGAATAATAAGAAAGCCTACCGTAACTCCCACCTTGGCTTCCCTCAGTGACAGATGATGATATGGGCTTGTAAGTTGAATAAACACTCCTTACCCATGTGGCTTTCAGTCAGACTGTTTTTTGTCAGCAACAAACAGGAAATGGGAACACCCAGCAACACATCTGTTACCCCCTCCACATGCACCCGAACTCATTCCCTTTCTTTCTATTTCAAACCCAAAGAGTTTACTTTCTGCTTCCTAGTGGAATCTGACTTCGTGTTGGCTTGATGGTCTGCAGGTAACCACAACCGCAGTGAATTTATGTGCACAGCAGCCAACTCCTGTCCGCATGACAGCACCCTTCTCCCCATTCCTTACCCCTTCCGCCATGTTCCCTAGGCCTTGGATGATGGGTGATACAGGTGGACAGACCTGCATTTTTCCCCTCTCCATTTTTTCCAACTTCTTTTATTGCTACTTATCCAAATGATTTCCTCAATGCTATTTTCCAACCCTGTGCAGACTTGCCTATTTTTGCTCAATTTTAAACTTATGGGATTTATTTTGATTATGGTTATTTCTGTAACAGAAATGTTCTCATCTCGTAAACAAAGCAGCCTGTGTTCCCTGGAAGTCAATTATAGTTTTAAAGCCTAGAGTCTCTTTGCTTCCTCTGAATGCCATTTGTTATTATTGTTAAAGTTTCTCCCCCCCCCCATTGTTGCTGTTTGTTTATTTGTTGATAATGGACTCTTTGAAAGGATGTCTGGGGCGTTTATCTCTCTTGTCTCAGAGTAAGTGTGCCAGGACTGGGAAAATGATTTAGTCAATGCTGTGCTTTTCTTGCAAGCTTGAGGACCTGAGTCTGGCCCTAAGGACCCACACAGGAACCCAGGTGTGGTGGGCACACCTGTAGTGGGGCACTGAGGAAGTGGAGACAGGAGGCTCCCTGGGGTTTGCTAGCTAGTCAGCCTAGTAGAGGTGAGCCGTGGTCCCAGGAACAGATCCTGCCTCAAATAAACAAGTGGGAAAGGCCTGAGAAACCAGACTTGAGATTGACCTGCATCATCCGCAAACACACACACACACACACACATCGCAAACAAAAAATGAGCAACGCCGTATAAAGATGAAGTTTAACAACAGGTTGAGTCACCCCTGCTGTCATCCATTGGCCTCTTCCTTAAGTCGGCTTGGTTTCTGCCAAGTGGATTCTGTAACTTTAACACACAGAAGTGTGAGAGCCTGGAGAGGTCACAAGGCTGGAAAGTTTCTCCATTGAGTATATTCTTTTTTTGTTTGTTAGTTTGTTGGGTTTTTTTTTTTTTGAGACAGGGTTGCTCTGTGTAACAGCCCTGGCTGTCCTGGAAGTAACTCTGTAGATCAGGGTGCCCTTGAACTCACAGAGATTTGCCTGCTTCTGCCTCCTGAGAGCTGGGATTATAGGCGTGCGTCACCACCACCCAGATATTGAGTGTATTCTAACGTAAGCTACCTGTATAAACTAGTGTTTGGAGGGTAAAGGAACAGGTTCTGGCTATGCAGATGTGAAGGCAGGTGTCCTGGATAGTTTTAACTGTCACCTTGACAGAGCCTAGAGCCCTAGGAGAGAAAAGCCTCAATTGAGAGATCACCCAGATCAGACTGGCCTGTGGGGGGAGGCATGTCTGTGGGAGGACTGTTTTAATTAATCATTGATATAGGTAGGAGAGCCCAGCCCACTGTGGGCAGCACCATTCCTAGACAGGTGGCCTTAGGTTGTATCTAACTAAGTATGAACATGCCCATAATCAAGCATGTGATGTACTTCATGGTTTCTGTTTTGAGCATTTCTGTTTTGAGCTCTTCCCTTGGATTTCTGTCCTGACTTCCTTGGATGATGAATTGTGACCTGGAAGTGTAAAATGAAATAAACCCTTTCCTCCCCAGCTGATTTTGGTCAGAATGGTTAATAATAGCAACAGAAAAGAAACTAGAACAACAGAAAATAGGGACATGACTACAATTCTCCCATTCTTACTCACGTCCAGTCATAAAAAAAACCTGTCTTTTCCTGTCCAGGTCCTGGGTGGTAGTACATGGCTTTTCTTCCAGAAATTATATGACCATCCTGTCTTCGTTTTGAAGTAGAGATAATGCTTGGCCTGGTAGCTATGACAACAACTTGAGCAAAAACACAGTGATCGATGATAGATAGCTAGGTTTGTGGTAATAGTAATGCATTTCTTAACAGAAGCAGGGAGTGGAGGCTTTTGAGACCATCATCAGGGATCCTGGCCATCGCTCTTCCTGGCTCACCACCAGCTGCGAGGGATCTTGAGAGATGCTAAACTATCTAAGAAGTGGAAGATGAAGGTGTGTCTCCATGATGCAGCATCTGTTGAGGTTGCCATCCATTATAAGATGGGCTTTGGTGGTACAGCTGCTCTGGGGTCATTCATGGCCCTGTAAGTTGCCTGTCACCTGTGCTCTAAAATTAAACTCAAAAAAAACTCATCAGTTGACCAAGTTGGAGTTCAATTGAATCATTATTTGGTCTGGTGTGATAGTCCTACCTAGGATGAGGAGACATTGTTCATGTCATGTCTCCCCTGGAAAGCGATGGCAACAGTGGGTCTCTGGAGATCTGATCAGGTTGTATTCTTCTGCTCTAACAGTCTGGTGAGGGGTGGTTTTAACTATCAACTTGACAATGTAGAATCAATCACCTTAGGAGAAAAATCTATTGAGGGACTTCTTGTATCAGGTTGGCATGTGTGTGTCTTGATTGTTAATTGAGGTGGGAGGGCCCTCCCCCCTGAATATGAGTGACAGTATTTTGGGGGCTGGACTCTGGGTATATAAAAGTAGCTGAGAACCACCAGCAAGCAAATAAGGTAGCTAGAATATATTTTTTTATATTTGTTCTTGACTATGGATGTGACATGACTAGTTGCTTGAGTCCCTGTCTGATATCCTCAGAAATGACGTACTGGGCCTTGGAATTATAAGTCAAAGAAAGCCTTCTTCCTTAAACTGCTTTTCGCAAGGCTATTTATCACAGCCATAGAAATAAAACTAAAGAAAACCTCCGCGCGTCTCGTGTGGGAAGTTAGGTCTCTGTTTCTCTATCTATCTGCCAACTACCATTTATGCATACACTTTCCATCTCCCAAAGTCCTGTAGGTGTTTGCTGAGTGATGCCACTAATTGTCTTAGTTAGGGTTTCTATCAATGTGAAGAGACACCATTATGATGGCAGCTCTTATAAAGAAAAACATTTAATTGTGGTGGCTCACTCACAGTTTCAGAGGTTCAGTCCATCATCATCATGGCAGGGAGCCTGGCAAGACACAGGCAGAAGTGATGTCGCAGTTGTAGCTGAGAGTCCTACATTTCACAGGCAAAAGGAAGTCGCCTGAGACTCTGGGTTGTATCCCGGCAACAGAACCTCAAAGTCCACCTCCACAATGATTCCCTTCCTTCAACAAGGCCATACTCGCTCCAATAAAACCCCATCTCCTAATAGGGTCACTCCCTAACTACGGGAGTCAATTACATTCAAATTACCTTACCAATGATCTTACTTAGTTTTCTCTTTCTGTGCTCTGACCCTCTTTCCCATTATTTTAGCAGCTTCAGGAGGAACCAGAAGTGAATGTGGATTCACTCCACCAAGTGACGCCACTCAGAGATGCTGAGACTTTCTACTGCAGAGAACCACACCCAAAGTTTGCTTGCTGTCCTCCTGGTCTGGTCCATTCTTATCCTACTATCCTCTTTAGATGTTTCATCCCACATATCCTTCAAGCTTTCCTTAGCTTGGGGATATCACCTCAAGCAAGAGATGCTCAGACTCTCCCTCTACTCCCTGTGTGTACAGTTGTCATGGCTACTGTAGGCTACTGTTCTCCAGGAATGATATGCGTGTTGCTCCCTTGAATTCTCCCTGCAAGAGACTGGTGTTAGACAGGATGGATTAATGTTCCATCATTGGGGAGAGAGGCTCACAAGGCCCCACTTTTCCCTGAGGATCTATTGGTAGTTAATGGTTGCTGGGGAAGGGAGGCATTTTCTTTGGTAGTATTGCCACTGGAGGCTACCCATGCTCCTGTAAATAACCTCAAGTAAACTCATTGTGCACCAAGCATTGATGGTCTGACATTAGTGCCTGGGATGGTTAATCTCAACTGCCATCTTGATGGGATTCCAAAGATTATAAAAAACAATTCTCATGACACATCTGCAAAAGTGTTTCTAGACAGAGTTCATTGGGGTGGAAAGACATAGCCTGAATGTGGGTGGTGTCATCTCATGAACTGGGTTTCTGTACTGAATAAAAACAAGAAAGTGAGGTGAGCATCAATATTTGAGAGAGAGAGAGAGAGAGAGAGAGAGACTCTCTCTCTCTCTCTCTCCTCTACTTCTATTCGATGTGACCAGGTGCCTCACACTCCTGCCACCATGCTTTCCCCATGACGATGATCTGTACCCTAAACTGTGAGCCAAAGTGAATTTTCTCCCTTAAATGTCTTCTTATTAGACATTTTGACACAGCAACAAGAAAAGTCTCTATATCTCGAGAGAACAGACATTTGTCAAGCTCCCCAGAAAACGTCATGCCACAGGGTCTCATACCATAGGTCAGCTTTCACTGAAATGACGGCCTTGCTTGCCTGTTTCCCTCCCCAGACAAGAAGTCAGTCAACTAGGACTACGTCGCTTGCAAGATTGCATCTCCATGGTGCAGCCAATCACTGGATGCATAATAGATAGTCATTGACATCTGTTCAGTTGAGCCATTTCTAATACACTGCATGCTGGAGGCCTTTCCAGTCTCATCAGAGAGTGAAACACAGGGCCGTGTTTATTTGCCAACATGGAAATAAGAAAGGCTAATCAGAAAGCACCAGGAAGTGAAAACCGCCAGATGTTTTCTGAGAACACGAGTCCAGGAAGACAAAATAGCATGCAAAGGGGGTGATGTATATTTTTCCCAGTGATTCAAAATGAATGTGCGCTTATTAGGCAGAGAGAGAGATTTAACGGGTTTCTCGGCTAATGCTGTAATTTTAAATCCATTTAAGATAATTTTCTTTATCTTGAATTTATTTTTCTCAGTAACCAGGATACTTAACTGATTTGCACAAAACCCATTTGAAAAAAAGAAATAATCTACCGCAAGCGAGGTCACATTCTAAATGGGAATAAAAAGGAGACATTGAAAATCTAAAGAAAATGGAGATTTGAGAAACCAGAGTGAGCTCTTACATAGTAAATAGGGACTTTTGAAGCTCCAGTTTAGATGGGGGAGGGTGTCAAGCCCACCCTTAGTGGAGGAGCTATTGGAATTTGGTGGCTGCTAAGGGTGGGAGAGTCACTATCCTTTTGGTATATGAACTTGTAGGTTACCTGTGCCCCAGTGGCTGTCTCTACACCCGCATGCTTATAAATAGAAGATATGATGTTTGGGACATGTTGAAGGAGATTATCTGGGGGAGTTTGAGGCTTGAAATGGAGAAAGATATGGCCATATTTCATTGTATACATGTATGAAATTCTCAAGAATAATAAAAAATACCACTAACAACAGAAAGGGAATTATTATAATTCTTTGAAAGTTAATGGTACAATTAGCTATCTAAATGCTAGATAGACATAGAGAAGTTGTTCTCTATCTGTGGGATCTCTTTGGAGGTGGACCATCCGAAAACACAGCTATTTGCATTATGTTTCATAACAGTAGCAAAATTACACTTATGAAATAGTCACAAAAATAATTTTATGGTTTGGATAACCACACAAGGAACAGTATCCAAGGGTGGCAGCATTCGGAAGGTTGAGGACCACTGTGATATCGCCTCCAATATAGTTCCTTTGGATTCAAAACTTGGAAGTAAGTACCAGATCAATACATAGACACGAATGAGAAAAGATTGATCAGTATTACACACATCAATCAGATATCAAAAACAGCCTAAATTTCCAGTTATGGAGAAAGTGATCATAATGAGTTATATCAAAAGCTTATAGGGCTGGAGAGATGGCTCGGAGTAGGGGGGTAAAACAATCATTGTGAAAGCATGAGGATCCACGTTTGATCCCCAGGACCCATGAAAGTGCCAAGGCTGGCAGCATGCTCTTACAACCCCAGTTCTGGGAAGACAGAGGCAGGAGGATGTCTAGGGCTCACTGGCCAGTCAGCTAACCCAGCTGAATCATGAGCTTCATATTCAGTAAGAGACCCTGTCTCAAACACTAAGGTGGAGAGAGGTAGGAGAGGATAGTTGACATCTAACTCTGTCTTCCATGTCTACATGCACACGCTTGTCTGTCCACCCGCTACACACATATGTGTACGCATAAGAATGCAAATATTTACACGTGTGCTTATGTTATGATGTCAAAGA
The DNA here is from genome assembly GCA_001685075.1 of Bramus lutescens. Classification (NCBI taxonomy): domain Eukaryota; kingdom Metazoa; phylum Chordata; class Mammalia; order Rodentia; family Cricetidae; genus Bramus; species Bramus lutescens. The sequence continues at coordinate 72,592 of LOEQ01003412.1, forward strand.
AAACAAAACTGATACGTCACTCATAATCTGTAGAAAACAGACTCAATGATAATATCTTAGTGTTATCATGTATTAGTATGTGATAATATATAATATCAATATGCTAGGCATAGTGACTCATGTCTTTAATCACATCATCTGGTGGGGGGAGATGAGGCAGAAGGATTGATTATGAGTTTGAGACTGAACTGGGCTACATAGTAAGTTTTAGCTAGCTTGAGCTACATGCAGTAAGACACTGTCTTGAAAACCAATAAATAAAAAAATAAAGTTCAACAGATAGAGGATAGACATGTAGATGACAGATATAGGTAGGTAGATAAATAGATAGATGATAGATGGATAGATGGATGGTAGATGATGGATAGAGAAAAGATAATAGACATCAAAACTTCAACAATTACTATGTTTACGTAAGGATACCACGGTGGTATTTTAAATTTAAAAAATTTTATATTGAGAATCTTTCTATATTTTTTAAATTACTCTTATAACAGTTGTAGTCTTTCTTTCCTGAGACAAAATCATGAGAATCTTTCTATACTTTTTAAGTTACTTTTATAACAATTGTATTCTTTCTTCTCTGAGATGAGATCATGTAGACCAGGCTGGTTTCAAACTAACTACTTAGCCCAGGCTGGCCTCCTACCTCAGTCCTGAGTTCCTGATACTCCTGGCTCCACTGGCTCCACTTGTCAAGTACTGGATTCAGGGGTTGTGCCACCACTCCTGAAGTGTCTGTGATGGAGCCCAGAGCTTTATTCCAGAACTCACAGGAGGCAAGCATGATATCATTTGAGCCACATCACCAGTCCTTAACTATTTAGCCAGTATTTCCTAAGTAATGAAAGTCCTTGATTGATTATAGAAGAGACAGTTCAAAATAAAAAATCCCTTTGTGGTTACAAATAGATGAGAAAGCATCACAGATTAAAACAAAGTTAGCCAGCCCCTTGCCAGAGCTCAGCTGTAACTTACTTAGTTGGACGATAATCTGGAATAGACCGATCCAAGGAGATCTTTTCACTGAGGTAGGAATTATAGCCGTACTTCTCATGAGGTCCTTTGGCTTTTTCTTCTTCAGAGGGGGAAAGGGTGGCAGGAAGGCCTCCTTTGCCTCGCCCACCATACCCTTCAATGAGTCCAAGTGATTTAGATAACCCTACAAAGGAGGAGGATAAAGAGTTACTCTAAAACACCTCTTCTAGATATATCATGTGACCTCCAATAGAGCTTCAATTAAGATTTTAACATATCTTAGCACATAAAAATTATGACCTCAGTTTACATAGTTTGTTTATATGTTTGGAGGATATGCATCCAGAGGTAGGGTCTGCTGTAGCCAGGGCTGATTTTGAACTCACTATGTAACTGAGGATGACCTTGAACTCCCAATCTTCTGCCTCCACACCTCCTGTGTGCTGGCATTACAGGGCTGTACCTCAAGTATCCAGTTCATGTGGTAGTAGGGATATTTCTATGGAGAGAGAGGACCAGGCTATGCCAAGCTCTGGGGTTCACATCTGAATATTTACTGGGAGCCTCATACTTCTTTTGAAGACAGAGACCACTGAGACTTGGAGAAATAAAAACCAAGAGGAAGCCAAGAAATGGAATGAATGTGGGACCTTATCCATACCCATCTCCCCTTTCTCTTTGGGACAGTCACAGCCAGATTAGGTCTGCAGGGAGGGGAAGGTTCCAGGGACCTCACGGACTTAATAAATATCAGGGAACCACCAGGCAGCAGGTGGATGGGTTCAGTGTGTGTGTGTGGGGGGGGAGAATTGCTGCAGTTGAACTAGGAAAAAAAACAGGTTAATTTCATCATGAGCTAAAAGCACAAGCTAGGACTTGACGTGACTCTTTGCCTAATGGTTTTATTTAACTTCTATCTCAACGGCAAAGGGAAACACAAAGTGCTTGAGAACAAATTGCAAAGAAGAGAAAAATGCCCTTAAGTATGATAAGCAACAATACACAAGGAAGGAGCCCTCCATGGCAACCATCTCTGAGCAGCTGTAGTTCCCAGGATGTTGGTAGGTCCCTATCCATTGTCGTAGAATCCCATAGAGACCTCGAGGAGTAAGCATAGATGGCAGAGCTGTGAGAGGCTAAATTACTTAGCTAGGAAAATGTGTGCTTATGACTCTCATTGGTTGTAAATATACAAGCCACTGATTATACACACACATTCTGGAGTCCTAGGAATTGAACCAGGGCCTCTGACACACAATTTTTTTTAAATCACCGAATTACATACTCAGTTTCTTTCTGGAGGATTCTAGGCAGGCACTATACTGCTGCTCCAGGTCCCTAGTCCTTCACCAGGTGATTCCACACGACTGCTTGCCCATTGAACCACATCTCCAGCCCTTCATTTCCATGACGGACAGCAAGAATATAAATCACTTTAGTTTTGAGAGTAGGCAGCTACTGATCTCAAGTGGACCCAAACTTCACAGGAAGACATCCTTGGGCAAGTCAAAGCCAATGATTCTTCTTGGGCCGCGTGAGATTCAGCATCACAAACCACCAAGGTGCACCGTCTGTTCCAGGCATCGCTGCAAATGGGAATGCATTTGTGCAACGACAAAATTAAAGCAGCTTGGCTCTCAGCCCAGGGCAGCACTGTGCAACCCGTGAATGGTTCCTATGGTTCTCAAACTTGGACTCTCCGCTCTTAGGCCCCATCCCAGCAGACTCCCCATCAACTGAGATCTTGCCTTCTTGCCTACGTCCTCCTCATCCGTCTCACACTCCACTTTGATACAGACAAAAGACCCAGACAGCATCATCTTTGCCATGCTCAAACAGCTGCCTTAGTCAAACTCAGGCACTTAGGTTTGATTTTAAGATCCTCTGGTGCCAAGGCAAGGCAGTGCACACAAGGCAGTGCACACATGACAGTGCACACAAGGCAGTGCACACAAGAAAGTGCACACATGACAGTGCATACAAGGCAGTGCACACAAGGAAGTGCATACAAGGAAGTGCACACATGGCAGTGCACACAAGGCAGTGCATAAAGGCAGTGCACACATGCCATCCCATCACCCAGGACATGGAGACAGGAGGAGCATGACTTCAGTTTCCTGGCTCAGAAAAATAAAAAAAAAATAAAACAAAAATCACTAGGGACAGAGCATTACTAGAGGAATGGAAAATGGAAAATAACTGAGCAATTCTTCAACATGCCAAACACAGTGATCATAAGACCAAGGGGCTTACTCCTGGGTGTACATCAAAGCAAAATAAATATGTATATTCATACAAAACTCAAACCAATGGCTCATAGCTGGTTACCCAAATGTAAGCAAATTGTAATGTTGGTACACAGTGGAATACTAGGCAACAAAAAGATTAGTGTCCATGCATGGTGGTCCATATTACTACATATAGTAGATAAATAGGCAGACAGAGATACCTGTCTAGATGATGGACACATCTATATATTATTTATAGACAGATGATAGATATGAAAGATGATAAATAGATAGATGATATAATAGATAATAGAAGATAGATAGATAGATAAATAGATAGACAGACAGACAGACAGACAGACAGATAGATAGATAGATAGACAGATAGATAGATGTTGGACATAAGATATATGGTGGATAGCTAGATGATAGATGATAGCCATGACAGACAATAGCTAAATAATCAGATAGGTGATAGATGACATATGATAGATAAATAGATGATTGACAAGCAACAGAAAAATAGAAGACAGATAATAGATAAGTAGATAGATATGTGATTGACAGGTAGATAAATAATATAGATATATAAATACAGATACATGATCAACAGGAGATTAGGTAGCTATGTAGATATATAGATAGATTGATGATAGATGATAGAGCTGATATATATATATATACATGTGCATACACAGATATGTGTATGTAAATATGTGTATATACATATGCATATACATATAATTATATATACATTAGTATGCATATATATACATGTATACATATATATGTGCATACACAGATATGTGTATGTAAATATGTGTATATACATATGCATATACNTATGCATATACATATAATTATATATACATTAGTATGCATATATATACATGTATACATATATATGTGCATACACAGATATGTGTATGTAAATATGTGTATATACATATGCATATACATATAATTATATATACATTAGTATGCATATATATACATGTATATATATATATATAAGAAAGAAGGCAGGATCCTTGGGTACAGCAGAGCCACATGGTCTCCTGAGACCTGGGATCACAGGACACTTCCAATAGCTGAATACTGCAGATCTCTAAAACACCCTCACAAAGCCATAAACACACAGCTTGTGAAAAATAGCCATTCTGTTCCTAACAAGACAAAATGTAAGGGTGCACATAAAAACTTTCCAGCAAAACAAAGAAACACTCAATAAAATGATTTTAAATTGCATAAAATGCAGAGCCATGCTTGTAAGAAAGGGAAACTCCTGAATGAGTTAAAAAGAAAATGGAGACAGTCTGTCAAGAGAGGAAAGATGAGTTAATCATTGACTAAAGGTTGATGTATGGGGGCGGGATTCCAAGTTCCCCGGAGAAATAAAACTAAAACAGGGATATCTGTAAAAATCGGGATTCCACCAGAGAGTGTACTTAGAAAGGAAGCATGGATTGTTGCTGTTATTGTTATTATTATTATCATTATCATTATTACTATAGTAAAAGAACTAGGCAGGTATCTGGCTCAATTATAGAATACTTGTCTATAATCTGTCAGTTAGGGGCTGGTGGTATATCTCAGTGGTAGAGCACCTGCCTAGAATTCCCCAGAGAGGCTGGGGGCATGGTCCTTTGGTAAAGTATCAGCTCAGAATTCCTCAGTGAGGGGCTAGGCATGTAGCTTAATGGTAGCGCACCTGCCTAGAATTCCTCAGTGAAGGAATGGGGGCACAACTCGCTGACCAGACAACCTAGCCAAATTGGTATACTTTAGGCCCCAGTAAGAGACCCTGTCTCTAAAATCAAGGTTCATAGCACCTCAGGAATGATGATCAAGGCTGACCTTTGCCATTCACATACAACCACATGTACATGAACATGCACATACACATATACATGTAAAATAACAGAAATAAAATTAAGAATACATTTCCATTCAATTAAGGACATGCAGGGAACTAGGTTCCTAATGCAATGCCCCCCTACACACACCGAGGCACGATTTCTTCCCAGGATGAAACACTCCCACTTAGCAACCTCACACACACACACACACACACACACACACAAAAGCAACATCATGCCACCCAGCACAATGTGACAGCTATGAGTTATATATTTCGTGGTCCATGTGTTCCCATTTTTCCCCCAATTTCATCTGCCAGAAAGATGCAACAAGGCAGCACAAATTTCCACAGGATTTTAATTTGTTTACTTAGCACGCTCCCAGAAACCACTGGCAAAGACAAATAAGAGTTCAAGTCCAAGGATGAAGGCCACGTTAGTCTTCGGCCCAGGATGTTGCCACTGGAATCTATTGAGATGACCTCACTGTATTAGTCACTTCCTCGGTGCTGTGAGGAAGGAGCCTAACCAATGCAACTCAAGGAAAGAAGGGTTTATTCTGACTTAGAGGCTGAGAGTAGACTCTGCCAGGAAGTGAAGGCATGGTGGCCAGAGTGTGAGGCAGCTGGACACATGGCATCCCCAGGAAACAGAGGGAGATGCATGCTGGTGCTTGGCCCGCTTTCTCCTTTCTAGTCAGTCTGGGACTTCATCCAATGGGACTGTAGTATCCACATTTAGGGAGGGTCTTACTTCCTCAATTAACCCAATCTAGAAACCTCATCACAGACACATCTAGAAGTGTGTCTCCTAGGTGATTCCAGATAAGGTCAAGTTGACCTGACTGTCAATATCAACCAATGCACAGAGAGAGAGAGAGAGAGAGAGAGAGAGAGAGAGAGAGAGAGAGAG
>LOEQ01003412.1:88920-102834 GCA_001685075.1 Bramus lutescens
GAGGAGGGGGGAGGGAGGGAGGGAGAAGGGAGGGAGGGAGGAAATACATTGTGAAAATGTTGGTAGAAATAATTTTGCATGCTGCTGGTATGAACAGAGCAAAGCAACTGCAGAAATCAAAACCCAAATAAAACTACCACATAACCCAGCTATGCCACTCCTGAGTGTGCACTTGACAGAAGTTAAGTCAGTATACCACAGAGAGATTTATACACTCACATTTACTGTAATACTACTTACCATAACCAAGACAAGGAACCAGACAACATGCCCACCAATGGATGGACAGATAAAGATGCATGGGGTGTACCCACACAGAGATGAGTTTCATTCAGCCAAGAAAAGGAACGAAATTTTGTCCTTGGCAGGGAAATAAAAGGAACTGAAGATCGTTATGGTAAGTGAAATAAACTTTTCAGCTTTTTCTTGACTATGATGAGGAGGACCAAAAGGGTCTGAGTTTCACTCTCATTGCCAAGCAAACGCTGGCACAAACATGCCCCCTCCCGCCTCACCCTGTGTGTGACAGTGATTAACATATGCCTCTGGCTTACTCTGGCTGCCAACCTGCCAAGTGTGTGGGTGAAATGAATATTTCTAATGGAGAGAGGAAGAGGTTGGCAGTCATCAGGCCTCGCTCGGAGCAGATGGATGAAGAACATGGATCATACAGGCTAATTGTATCACACAGGTTAATTGTATCACTTAGCCTCATGTTGGTTAGAGAAGCTTACAAGGGAGAAAAGAACTGAGCTGGAGTAGGAAGACACAGCTGTGAAGAAAGTTCTCTACCTGGACATGAGAACTCTGCAGGAGTCCATGTGTGTGCAATCACACACATAGGCCAGATGGGCTCAACCCCACCCAGTCCCATGAACTCTGGAGTAGACTCCCTTGCAGGAACACACTAGCTTTAATTCTGGGGAGAGGGATTAAGGAGGGGTGCATGTGTGCGAGCAACACTAGTTTTCATGAATAGATTTCTATTAGCGTATATGTATATCCACATATGAGTGACAGTCATTTCTAATCTGAAAATTTCAAGTGCTCTGAGATATGAGACCTTTTGAATGCCAAGAAGATGCTCAAAAAACAATCCAATTTTGTTTTGTTGTAGTGGATTTTGCATTTTGAAATGATGGTTGTGGTAGTTCAAATGATACTGTCTCCTATCAGCTCAAATACTGAAATACTTAAGTTTCCAGCTGATGGCACTATTTAGGAAATGCGGCCTTGCTGGAGGAAGTCTGTCGCTGGGGGTGGGCTTTTAGAGTTCAAAGCTTTAAACCATTCCTGATGTACTTCCTGTTTCCAGTTTGTGCTCTCAGCTTCCAGCTCTAGCCATCATGTCTACCGCTTGTTGCTATGCTGTCCCCCCCACCCCCGTTATGAACCTCAACTCCCTAGAATGATAAGCCCAAATAACTCTTTTTCTTTTTTCCCTATAAATTGCCTTGGTCATGGCAACCGAAAATATCTAATATGAGCATGGTAAGAGCCCAAGATTGCCGTCAGTTCCTATGTAGCTGTTACACAGCTATTTGCTCTGAAGTGAAGCGTTCCCTCTTGAGCAGAGATTCCTTAAGACTCAAGGCTTCTGGACTCAGGAACTTGAGAAAGTTACAAGATTCACAAGGCCTCTCCCCAAGGTTATACAAACAGTAACAACTTCTAGGAAGGGAAGAGACTGGAGGAGCTGCTTGCAAGTTGCACGGAACTCCAGGGAAGCCAGACTCCTTACCCATGCTTGGGTGGGCTCTCTGGGGGACACAGCTACCTTTGAGTCACACAAGCTAGTGTGAGTAGCCTCTCTCTCATACTTCTGTCAGGATCCCCTCACCTACGCGGCTAAGTAACCTCAATAGACTCTGGTTCACCAACCGGGATGCGGGATGCGGGTGAAATCTTTTCTTTAGTCTGTTATTCTTTCTTTGTGTGGAGCAAATAGATATGTATTCATGTCTCCCCAGAAGAGGTCGCCCAATGACAGTAGTGAGTGACCTTGATTGGTCTCCCACCTCCCAAGACAGAGATCCCAGCTGTGTGCCTCCATTGCCTCCCTAATGCCTTTTTCTTTGTGAGTTTTCAGATTAGGGGTAGTGAACTGATAACGTGGATACAAATATCTATAAATCTGAAAAACTATGAAAACGGAAACGCATCTGATCCCAGGCATAAAAAACAAGGGGCGTGAGAATTGTAGGATGGAGAGTAATGTCTGACCCAGTGAGGAAGAGGGAGGACAAGGGAAGGGAGGCAGCAGAGGACAGAGCTTCTGTTGGCTTCTTCCCTGAAGCCATTTGTGTCACGCATAACCAAGGCCATTCCTCACACCCACTCTAAAAGAAGCATTCATAAGCACCACTTGAAGAAGCGCTGGGTAAAATAATAAAAAAAAAAAACATTATAGTGTGGGAGGGGGAGGGAGGGAGAGAGGAGGGAGGGAGAAAAGGAGGGAGGGAGGGAGAAAGAGGAAGAGAGGGAGGGAGGGAGAGAGGGAGGGAGGGAAGGAGGGAGGGAGAAAGAGAGGGAGGGAAGGAGGGAGGGAGGGAGAAAGGGAGGGAGAGGGAGGGAGGGAGAAAGGGAGGGAGAAAGAGGGAGGGAGGGAGAGAAGGAGGAAAGGAGGGAGGAGGAGGGAGGGGGAGGGAGAAAAAGAGGTAAAAGGGAAGGAGTGAGGAGGGGAAGGGGAAGCAGAGGGGAAGGGAATGGAGAGGTGAGGAGAGCAGAGCAGAGGAGAGGAGAGATGGGTAAGAAAGCAAAGGCAGGGCAGTGAGATGAGCTAATGGATAAAGGTTCTTGCTGACAAGCCTGAAGAACTAAGTTCAATGTCTTAGACCCACATGGCAGATGGAGACCTGACTCCCACAAGTGGTCTTTTGGCTTCCATGTGCACTGTCCACAGCCCATTACAGACAACAAATAAATAAAATACAATTTCCAAAACATTTTTTAAAAGATGAGAAAGCAGCCTATGTCCATAGCTTCTTTCCCCAGGAGTCTTCCACAGATGACAGAAGTGTGTGTGTATGGGGGGGGGGCGCTTCTATTCTAGCAGTGTTCTGGGGAAACAAATACCAAGAAAGAAGGTCAGAGCTCAGCAAAGTCAGGAGTGGTCTAATAACAGCATCAGCAGCACAGAGGAGTCAGGAGGTCCAGAAACCCAGATCCCAGGCTGAACCCCTCTGCCTTGTTCCACTCTGCTCAGGCAACAGCGGCAGACACAACTCTCCTCGAAGTGCAGGCTTCCAATGGAGACCAAAATCAAAAAGATGGAAGCCTCCTTAGAACACTTCCTTCTTCTGGCCCTATGGCTCCCCTGTGAAAACAGGAGACAGACTCAGGATTCCAGCCATTCGTCAGCCGATGAAAAGTGTGGAATCATACGAGTGCATCTCTAAAATCAACAGATTTCTCTGAAAGCTGTCTCTTTTGTGACTCCCTATGACCCAGACAGATGGGAAATCATGAGGTCTCAACCCTGGATTCACGCCTCCCAACATTGTGTCATGACAGAGAAACAAATTCCTCTTTGAATTAATCCTTATAATCTTCACATTACATGGATTGCAAACCCTTCCAAACTCCCCTCCTCTCCTCTCTCGCCCCTCCCACTCCCATTAGTTCCTCATCCTCTCCAGACAGCCTCACATCTTTCAAATTGTGATTTTATGTTATCTCCATAAGATCTAGGAACCACAAATGAAAGAAGAAATATCATATGTGTCTTTCTGAGACTGGCTTAATTAACTTAATGATCATCATTGGTTATATCCATTTTCTAGTGAATGACATAACTTTGTTTTTTATGAATTAAAAAAAATCCATTGTGGGATGCTGGAGAGATGGCTCAGTGAGTAAAAAGGACTTGGTGTATAAGCATGAGGGTCTGGTTCCAGATATCCAGCCAGCACCCATGTAAAAAGTGTGGTCAGGTTAAACTCTAACACAAAATATGGCAAGCTCCAGGTTTAATGAGAGACCTGTACTAAGGGAGAGGAATAGAAAACTCCCAACACCTCTTGCATCCACTCTCATGAACATAGATGTTTGCATCCTCACATACATGTATACACACATTAGCACATTTTTAATATTACAAAGCAGGAAAAATTCTATTGCATGTCCATTACATACATTATGTTTTCTTTATTCAATCCTTCACTTTTGCACACCTAGGCTGGTTGCACAATTTAGCTGTAGTGACATTGCAACTGACATTGATGTATGTTTATGTGATGCACTGACTTGGGGTCATTCATACCTCGGAGTGGTACAGTCAGGTCATATGGTTGTCCTAATTTTAGTTTTTCCAGAAATGGCTGAACTGATTTCCATAGTGGCTGGACCAGTTTGCATTCCCATCAGTGGTGGATGAACTGGCTGACCTGGAACCACAGAATCAAACTCAGGTCCAGTGCAAAAGCAGCCAGTGTTCTTAACTGTCAAGCCATGTCTCTGAGAAGCCCAGGCTGGCACAGATTCAGTGAGTCTATAGCCCTAGTACAACCTCTAAGCAGCCTGGCTCCAGATTCAGAGCCAGGGAAAGAAACACCCTAAAAATGGGACCAGAGTCCAAGGAAGAGACACTTTGCCTCAGAACTTAGAAATGGAAGAAAATTCCCAGAACCTGAATGATGGGGAACTCCTTCGTCCAATGGCCTTTAAGAGGCTGGACTAGGTGGGTGTGGCTTTAGGCGGTTCTGCCCACTCACCCCTCTTCCTGTGCATCACATCTAGATGTTGGACCTCATTCCTACTTCCTTGTTGTGATCCATGAGTTTCCCTTTTAATAAAGAAAAACCCTATTCGGAGCTAGTGTGGGATTATTTAATTCGTGTCCCCCCCCCCATCTGATGGGTTCTGATTCATCTGAAAACAGAACCAAAAGAACACACTAAGCCCCTAGATTTAGAGTGTACCAAAGATATTTGCCCTGGTCCCAAAAGTAGAGTCAAAAAAGGTTAAAAGAACCAAAGAAAGAAATACAGTTTGGCCCCAGAATCAGAGTCATCTCTGCCCCTAACACAAAACCAGCCAATCCCTGAGCAGAGAAAAAGGACCAATCACTGAGCCTCTAGAGGCTTGGAATTCCCCTCAAGCAGTTACTGGTAATTGGGAATTCTCCTTAGGCCTGAAAAATTCCTTTACATCATAGGGGCAGCCAATCCCAAGCCTGGAAGTTTGGAATTCCCCTCACCCGACTCAGAGGCAGCCAATCACAAGCCCAGAGACTTGGAATTCCCCGAGTCTCTTCCCCTATATAACCCCCACGTTTTGCTGCTGGGTGTTCGGGGTGTCTCTCCTACATTGTTCTGTTGCTGCTGTCATTGTCGCTGCTACTGCTGCTGTTTCTGACAAAGGAACCCCAGTTAACTTGCGATAAAGACTCTTTGCTTTTGCATCTGATACGGTCTTGTGGTGATGTTTTGGGGACCTGGGCTTTGGGCATAACAGTCTGTAACCCCTGTTGTTTTAATGACTGCCATTCTGACTGTGGTAAGATGGACTCTTGGTGTATGCTTAAGTTGCATTTCTGTGACTTCTGTAAAGTTGAACTTTTCCCCTTTATCTGTATTGGCCATGTATGTTTGATCTTTTGAGAATTGTCTGTTTACTTCATTAGTTCACTTATTGATTGGGCTGACTGGTTCCTTATTAAGTTTTGAGTTGAAATAAACAAGCCTTTTTCGTGTTTTTGATTTTTGAGACATGGTCTCCAAATGTGTATATGTGGGGTATGGGGGAGGGCACCTGCCCTCAAGGAGACCAGAAGAGGGCATCAAATTCCTTTGTGCTGGAGTTAACAGATGGTTATGAGATAACCAGTGTGAGTGGGTGCTGGTCCTCTGCAAGAGCAAGTGCTGAGCTGCCTGTCTAGCCACAAACCAGTGTTCTTTGCATGACAGGCAAGCATTCTATCAAGCACTGAAGCACATCCCAAGCCTGTTACAAAATTCCTTATTTGGGTTCCCAGACAAGGCAATATAAGCACAAGCCTAAGATTTATCCACCAGATTTACGAATGGCGAAATCCAATTTCTTGGAGAATTGATAAATTCAAGAAGAGCCACAATAATGCTCTAACTAAATACAAAATGAGCAAACACACAAACACCCCGGCTCTTGGATTGCTGAATGGGCCACTTTGGTGCTGGAGTTGGCAATGCGTATGTCTTCCACAGTGTTGCAGGATGTGAACCAGCCTCGCGCAGCAAAGCAGCCTTCTCCGTGGAGTGCCTTCATATGTTCTCTAAACAGAGGCCACACTGGCTTCTACATTCCACTCCATACTCACTGAAAGAGCTGCTGTCCTCAGAGACTAATGCTGCTGCTCAGCTTACTTTCTCCTTTTTACTCAGTCCAGAATCTCAGCACACAATGTTGTACCACATTCAGGGTACCTCTTCCCACCTCAATAAACTTAATCTAGAAACTTAGAGGGATGGGACCCAGGGAGAAACACACATCCCTTCCTCTCATCTCTCTTTATTTGCTGATGAATTTAAATGAACAAATAAGTAGAACCTTTGGATACATCACCGCCTGGAGACTCCTGAGGATACAGAGAGGAGACCATTTTCTCTCTTGGGTTCCTTCCTGTTGCTGTGTTAAGATCCCTAACAGAAACAGCTTATGGGAGGGAAAGACTTATTATAGTTTTTGTGGAGATGCTATCTCTCATGGTGGGGAAGACCTGGCCACAGAAGCATGAGGCCAGCCTGGCAGTCAGGGTACAGAAAGATCCCATTTCATCTATACATAAGCAGGAGATAGAGAAACTGGGGCTGGGCCATATAACACCCCCAAACCTATCTCAGTGATGCACTTCCTCTAGCAAGGCTCCAACTCCTGAAGGTGCTGCAACTTTACTCAACACACCTACCAACTGGGACATGTGAGCTTGTGGAAGCCATTTCACATTCAAACCACGACACAGTTCCACTTAGGAACCAATGACCTTGAGGGACAGGATTTGTGGAACCAACCATGATGAACACTCCACATTTCTTGTGCTTGGCTGGAGAGGTTCTGGAAGCCTTTGGGGGATTGGTGACCTACAGAACACAATCATGCTAAGAAGCCCATATTGAAATGCCAGTTTCCACCAAACACAGTAGAAGCTTCCTAAAATATATACATACATGAAGCTGATATAAGTGAATCACCAAATAATGGTAGAGATGGGACCCAAACCAAACTTTGCTTGTCATCAAATAAAGCTTCCAGTACCAGGATTGTGTTAACATCTGATGGGTTGTTGGCCAAAGGGGTCCATGAGATCCCCCCAACAACCTAGTGTATTGCCAAGGCAATCAGTGGCTCTCCACAAGGCCCCCTTGCTGAAGATAACACCTAAACAACCCGTTGAACACAGAGAAGTTAAGATGATGCCTGTCTGGAGTCTCCATCCCTGCAGTTCACGGTACTGGAAGGTACTCTGTACGCTAACAAAGGAGAAAGGTGAACACCAATCTAGCTACACACTCTTCTATCCGCAAGGACAACCTACCCACGTGACACACTAGTGCAACAGGGGAACCAAGCTTGTGGATGTAACCAGCCAACATCTGATTGGATGGATCTAAGGCCCACTCCATGAGATGGATGGAACCCATCCCCAACACTGTTCAGGTGTCCAAGAGCCTGAGACCACATAGGCCAGGGACCTAGAAGAAAACCAAATACTGCATTTCTGATAAAAGACCATAGCAAATAAGATGACTCCTGATGATGTTCTGCTACACTTGTAAACCAGTGTCTTAGGCATCATCAGAGAAGCTTCCTCCTGTGGCAGAAGGGAATAAATACAGAGACCCAGGCAGAGAATGTATGGAGAGTGAAAGACCTTGGGACACTTAGTCCTAAATGGACAAGGGACACAAGGGACATCTCTAGCAAATCCCAAAGGACTGGATAGACAGACACCTCCACCAAATCCTTCTCCTCAGGGCTGGGAACCCAGTGGAAGAGGAAGTGGAAAGATTGTGAAGAGCCAGAGGGGTTGGAAGAAACCAAAGAAACAAGGCCTTCTAATTGTAAGAGAACCAATGCACATATGAACTCACTAAGACAGTGGCTGCATGCACAGGGCCTGCATAAGTCTGCTCCAAAGGGGGTCCCACTGTTGAGACATGAGAACACAAGCCAGCACCCTCACCCAGCAGCTATCTCCATTTGATCATAGGTTGCAAAGGAAAAATTAGTTCTCTCCTACAGAGTCTTACTGGGGATACTCACCACTCTTAAGACCAGGCAGTAATGGTTCATGCTATGCACTCAGGAGGCAGAGGCAGGAGGATCTCTATGAGTTCGAGGTCTGCCTGGTCTACACAGCAAGTTCCAGGACAGGCTCCAAAAAGTGACAGAAAAACCCTGTCTCAAAAAAAAAAGAAAGAAAAAAGAAAAAAATAACCAAACCAACCAAACAACCAAACAAACAAACAAACAAAAACAAGCCCCAAACCCAGCAATACATGACCAACACAAAACAAACCCAGTGACTTTCAAGGTCCTTTGTCTCAGGGAATTTTTAAAAAAGTTTTACAGGTTCTTTGTGTGTGTGTGTGTGTGTGTGTGTGTGTTTGGCTGCAGTGAGTCACAGAGTATAACAAACCCACGTGGAAGTTTATTAGAGAGAGGGAGGGATGAGAGGGGGTGGTGGCGACTGGTGGAGAAAGGAAGTCAAGGAATTGGTAGGGGCAACTTGATCAAAAGGGAAACTACTTTGCGTGTGGATGCTTGTAGAGCCTTGCGCAGCCACGCAAGTACGACAGAACCACACAGCGCGGGGTGTAGCCTACAGCTCCAGGGCCTCTGGGCTAAGTATTTGCCTGAATGCCAGTGGGCGCATCCTGCCAGCTGACAGGGGGCAGGGTCAGTATAATGCTAGAATCCTAATAGTTTATATGTGTATTGTATATATAATACATATGTATGTGTGTACATATATGTATGCATATATGTGTATATACACATATATACATATGCATATGTGTATAGATGTGCGTACATATATACATACATACATAATTATAATTTCCAGTTTTGTGCTTTTATGGGATTCCTATGTACACGAACATGTATGTCTCTGTGTCTATACATGTTTCTTGTGCTTTTTCTTTGGCTCTTTCTCTTCTGTTTGCTTGTTTGTGTTTTATCTCATTTTATTAGTAGTCTTTAGTCTGCCTGTTTTCTAAGTAGAGACAGAAAGGGTGTGGATTTGGATGGGAGGGGACATGGGAGGATCTCAGAGGAG
This sequence comes from Bramus lutescens, assembly GCA_001685075.1. Classification (NCBI taxonomy): domain Eukaryota; kingdom Metazoa; phylum Chordata; class Mammalia; order Rodentia; family Cricetidae; genus Bramus; species Bramus lutescens. The sequence continues at coordinate 98,177 of LOEQ01003412.1, forward strand.
TTGGGGGAGGGGAAATTTCCCACTTATTTTATGGAAAAAATATAAAAGAAAAATAGAGAAACTAATCAATAAAACAAAGGCTTGGTGGCTTTTGTCTCCCACTGGCAGGTCCTCTGCTGATGGACTGTCTTAAAAAGTTCAAGGCTAGATCAGGACAGGTACTGAATAGTAGCCAGCCAATCAACCATCCCGTCTTTCTTTAAAACTGACAAACCCTAAATTAGGGGAGGAAGACTCCTCAAGGGCTTTAAAACTCCAGCCTCGGAGAAGAGACTAGATTCTTCAGCTTTTCAAGGCCCCCTTGGTTTTGTAGAGGGCCTTTTTGTCTGTATGTCCGCTGTGCGCATGTGTTTCCTTACCCCCAATAAACATCTTTCTTCAATGCTGGGGAAAAAACAAGCAATGCCAGTTTCCAGCCCCAAAGAGCCACAATGAGTGCGTGTATTTAGAATGTGTCTATTCAGAAACAGACCGGCGCAAGACAAGCCAATAAACTCCGCCACCATTCTAACAGGTAACACTAATCAGACTCAGTGAGCTCAAAAGGAAAAAAAAATGTTTCCACTAAAACAGGAACCCCTGACCCTTTCTGTCTTTGTTGAGGGATCTAACTCTGGATAACTCTGTTCTCCATCAATCCACCCATTCATCCATCTATCCATCCATTAATCCATCATCCATCCTTCTATCCATCTATACTTGAAGACACACATACATTGATCCATACATACATTTATTCATCTATCTATCTATCTATCTATCTATCTATCTATCTATCTACCTACCTACCTACCTACATTTATCTCTTCGTTCATTGATCTATTTATGCATTCAGGCATGCATACATACATATATGCATATCATACATGTGTGCACCCATCCACACATGAACACATACTTTCATACTTCCACTTATTACCTATATACATAATCTACCGTTCATCCATCCATCTATATAACCATATATACACACATAAATACACTCATCTATTCATTTATCTTATATCCATACATGAATATACCTATCTATCCATACACACATATGCATATAAGTATACTTATTTGCAATACATAAATATATATTCATATATACACATACATCTATATGTACATCTATCCATGATCTATACACATCTATTGATCCATAATGCCTACAATATCTATCCACACATAATACATACATTCCTCATTGAACTAAAGTTTCTAGGTGTTCTGTTTATGCTGTTTAGTTCAAACAGATCGAAAGCAGTTAGTGTCATGGCTATACACATGCACACCCAATTTTCTCTTCTCCAGGAATAATTAACTATTACAGCTTTTCCATTCCATTGTCTGCAGAGCAATAGATTACAGACAAAAAATATGCATTTCAATAAACATTTCAGACTTCCTAAAGGCAACAACATTCATCTTATCTATGAGGATGAATGTAAAGCCCCACCTCCCTCCCTTCCCATAAGGCCAGTGGGGACCTGATACTAAATAATGTTTTTCTCAAAATCCATTAGGGGAATACTTCTTCTCCAAGCAGAAAACCAATGCTGTCCTCACGCATTTCCCAAGTACTGCACGCCACAGAAATGTCCCCTCTCATCCCTTCCCAAGACTAACAACTACAGAACTCAGCCCTTCACACTTACTTTCCTTTTAAAGCTGGGTTTCTGAGGGGCTGGGCATGCACAGTGACTCTTCTGGCCTAGCTCCCAGGGCAGTGACAGCTGGAACTAGATACCTTCATTGTTATGCAAACTGCATTCCTATGCAAAACGCTACTCGAAGTTCAATGTACATTTTTTTCCCAGGCCCGTGTGCCCTCTTCCCCAGATAGCTCCTATTAAGCAATGGCTCACTGTTTTTTGTTTTGTTTTGTTTTGTTTTTTGTTTTTTTAGGTCAAAAGTCCCCTTTACAGGAATTCAACCTGATACACAGAAGATTTCTGTTTCTCCCCAAAGCTGCTTTTCTCCTTGGTAATCATTCTTTCCTAACAAGGGGCCGGAGTGTTGTCTGCTAATGTGTCTTCACTGGGTAGGGTAGCTGGCTGCACTACAAGTGAAACTGCCCTTCCCTGATTGTGCCTTTTTCCTTTGCTTTTTTTTCCCTTCAATCCACCGTAAAACAGTGTCTTTGTAAGCACTCAAATAAATGTCTAGAGAGTAAAGGCACCCAGGGAGATGCAGCCATGATGGCCTGGTATTTACAGTCCAGATGAGACCTGAGATATATCTGTACCACTTAACTGGTTTAAAAAAAATGCTGGCCCCTGAGAATAATTTTTATGATGATTTTTATTATGAGAATTGAGAGGTCAATATGGCTGAGAATAAAATAGCCACACATGGTGAGAAAGAACCAAAAAATGCCAGGTGGTTGGGGCACACACCTTTAATCCCAGCACTCAGGAGGCAGAGGCAGGCGGATCTCTGTGAGTTCAAGGCTAACTTGGTCTACAGAGCAAGTTCCAGGACCGCCAGGACTACATGTAAAAACCCTGTCTCGAAAAATAAAAGCAAGCAAGCAAGCAAACAAACAAACAAAAAGCAGAAATAAAGAGTGCAATAAATGGAAAAGTATTTGTGGGGCTGGAGAGATGGCTTAGTGGTTAAGAGTATTAGCTGCTCTTGCAGAGGACCTAAATTTGTCAGACAGCACCCACGTCAGGTGGCTCACACCTGCCTGTCACTGTCGCTCCAGGAAGTCAACAACTCTCTTCCAGCCTTCATGAGAATGAGCATACAATGGAAGAACCCCACCCACCCCCATGCACACCCATCTAAAAGGAAAATATTTGTGATTCTCCACCACACTGAGATTTCACGACTCTCTTTATGGGGTGCCCTCACCTGCCAAGCCCATGCAGCATTCAGTGAGCACAACTGAGGAGAAGTCACAACAAGGGGTCTGGAAAGAGAGACAAGGACGCACTGAACACAACAGAACATGAAAGAACAACTCGTTCATATCTTCAAACGTGTGCTCTTTCTACACCCCGGACCTAGAAATTAAGCCACAAATAAAATAGATACGCTTCCCAGACTTCTGCCCCATACACACAAGAGATGGTGAGTGAGTAAGTACAGCTAGGGTGACCTACCCAGGCACGAGTTCTGTGTGCCCAGGTTCTGCCAACTGCAGGTCAAACACATTAGAGAAGATCAATTGTATTGAATTCATACTTTTCTCACTGCTATGGCAAAATACCTGGTAGAATCAAGGTGGGAGAGAAAGAGTTTGTCTTGGCTCACAGTCTCAGAGTACGGTCCATCCAGGGGGTGGGGGAGAGCATGGTTGCAGGACCCACTCTGTCTATAGCAGTGCGAATGTGGGTAGAAACCCCACCACTGTGGGCAGACAGACAGACAGCTAGGACCCATAGCTCAAAGGTTCTTCAACTTCCCAAAGCAGCATTACCCACTGGGGACCAAAATGTTCAAACATATGACTTTTATGAGGGACATTTCACATTCAAAGCACAACACACACCTTTGTGTAGCAATCCCTCCTAGAGGGAAGTCTTCCTAAAAGGCTCGGGAAATACATAAACCTTAAAAGTCTCAGAAAGCAGAAACTTACAATATGCACAAGGTGCCTCACTGAGCTTATACAAAGCAGCAGCAGTTGCTAGGGAAGAGAGACTCTTTGCTAGAAATGAATTAAAATTGGATGGTGAGTTCTAGGGATATGGCTTTTGTGTGTCATCGACCATGTGGGATGGGCTTCCTGATGATGCAACTGCCTTTGGGTCCCCTATGGTCCTATAAATTACCTCCACCCACACCCTTGTTGGTTAGTCCAATAACTCATTGTGTTTCACCCATTTGGACTTTGGTGGATTGTTACATTGTTTCTGTCCTTGGTATCTGGAACAGTGAAAAACTCTGCTTAAAAAATACAAAGTGGATAGCAACTGAGGAATGACACCCAAGCCAACCACTACACACATGTGTGGGTGCACACACACACACACACTATGCCAGGTGATAAACATCCCTTTTCTCTCTGTGTTGCTTTAGGATGCTGGTACAGAGGACATGATGTTTGGTTCAGCCATAGGGAAGAGATACAATCAACTGGAAAGTCACCCATCTGAGCAGACAAATGAACAATGGATCTGGGTCCTCTAGAGTCCCTGTTAAGTGAATAAAAAAGGCCCTCACTGATTGACACAATGGTAGGTGTTCTGTTATTTGCTAGCCAATCCAAAAAAGGCACATAGAATGTGAGATCACATCAGCTAAGATGATACCATTGAGCACTCAGAGGTATGACTCAGGACATGTGTCCCGTGACAGTTTTAGGAACATTTCATTAGTGTCCAGCAATAGGAAGAGTTGTGATGTTTCTGATTTCCTTTACATCCATGACAATATGAGCTACGTGAATGGGTGATTATTCTTTGGTGGTGTTGGGTGATTTAAAAAAAAAAAAAACAAGAAACAGGTTTAGGAGGATGTGGCTGCACACACTTGTAATCCTAGCACTTGGGAGGCTGAGGCAGGAGGACTGAGAATTCCAGACCATCCTTGCTACATCCTAACAGGATGTGGTGATGTATGCCTGAAATCCCAGTACTTTGGAGCTGAGACAGGAAAATTGAAACACTATCTCTAAAGAGAGAGAGAGAGAGAGAGAGAGAGAGAGAGAGAGAGAGAGAGAGAGA
>LOEQ01003412.1:103937-123719 GCA_001685075.1 Bramus lutescens
TCTCTCTCTCTCTCTCTCTCTCTCTCTCTCTCTCTCTCTCTCTCTCTGTCTTAACTTTCATGCTGTCTTTGGCTGGCTGGTGACTGCCTGGCTTCTGGCCCCGATGTGTCTCTCTCCTTCTTCCTCTTCTGTCTTCTTCTCTCTTTCTCCTCTCCTCTGTATTTTCTCTGCCCAGCAGCCTGCCTACCCCTTTTCTGCCTAGCTATTGGCCATTCAGCTTTTCATCAGACCAATCAGGTGCCCTTAAAGCAGGGAAGGTAAAACAAATGCAACACATGTTTACATAATCAAATACACTTCCTTAACATCATCAAATAAGTGTAGCATAAACAGATGTAACACATATTTACACTGTTAAGGTAATATTCCACAGCATAAACAAATGTAACACATCTTTGCCCAGTTAAAATAATATTCCACAACACATACCTGCTAATGATATTACACTCTAGAAAACATTCTAGTTACACTCTGCCACCCTGCCCTCCGGGGTAGAAAATTGGATTCTAGCCATGGATTATCCCTAGATAAAAAATTACGGCACTTAAGCATGCAGCTGGATCTGTTCTACAATTTCTGTAGAATAACCCTCAGGAAGAACGAATGCATAAATTGGCTAGTATAAGAAAATTTATATTAAAATTCACTCCTAATCCTACAAGCAAGACTGTGAAGGGGAAGAACCCAGAGGAACAAGAGAAATTACAAGCCTTAAAATCGGATTACATTCGATAGAAGATACATGACAGAGTTAGGGATTCAGACATTTAATTTTATGATCCATAACTATATCCATAACTGTGCCTGTAGGTATATCTTATCTAATGCCATCCCAAGCCTATCCTTTTGATTTTTCTCCCAGTGGTTTGTAAGTGAAATACTGGACTTGCAGGTAAAACTGGCAACCGTGTCTCACGTAGCAGATGGTGTCCCAACACAAACATGGGGGTAAGGAACAGAAATATAAGCACTTAAAGCTGTGAAGACACCCTTAGTGCAGAGACACAGATCATTAGAAGAGATGTATTTATTTTGATTTTGCATGTATGTGTGAGTGCCTGCTTGTGTATCTGCACACCATGAGCACGCTCAGTGCCTTTGGAGGTCGGAGGAGCATAGCATCTCCCTGGAAGTGGAGTGACAGATGGTTGTGAGGCATCACATGGGTTCTGGGATTTGAACCTGGGTCTTCTAAAAGAGCAGCAAGTGCTCTTAAGTACTGAGTTATCTCTCTAGCCTATGATTTTTATCTTATTAATTGAATAGGCCAGTTTTCACTGTTGGTTTAGCTAGACTTCAAATCACCTAGAATAGATACCTCTGGCCATGTCTGTAAGGGGGTTTTCAGAGAGAAATAGCCAAGGAGGGAAGAACTGCCCTAAATTTAGGCACCTCCATCCCGTAACTGGGGTCCTGTACCAAATAAAAAGGAGAAAGTGAACTGAACACCAGCATCCATCTCTCTGTGCCTCTTCTGTGATGGATGCCATGGGACCAGCTGTCTCTCAAACAGTGGGTGAAGTAAACCTTTCCTTCCTTTAGTGGCTTTTGTCAGGCAGTTTCTCACAATGGTAAAAGTCAGTAAGTAGTGCAGCTCCCCACAGACTGAACCCGATGCTGCCCCACAATGATGCCCTCAGCGAATGTCCTAACAGGACCAGAGGTAGCATTCCATCTTCAGTGGCTTTTCCATCCCTTGGATGTTGCCAAACTTTTATAGAAGACTTATAAAGAATCCCGATTAAGCGATATAAGCTTTATGAAGCAAGTCATCATTTCCCCTGAGCCTTTAGTCCCCTGATTGATCCCGACACCACCTCTCCATCTCTCCATCCTTTCCGGCTTGGCTTCACACATGAACACACAGTACAGTCCACACTGGTGCTTCTGATGACTCAAAAGTTACTCAATAGAAATACCACAAATGGTGTTCGGTGGTTGTTTTCATATGATTTTGGAGTGTCCCTCAAAGGTCAATTGGTGAAGACTTGGTCCCGGTGGCAGCAGGGATAAGAAGTGGGGCTTTGGGAAAGTGATTGAATACTGACAGCTCTAACCTCATTCATGGATGGATACAGTAATGGAGTCACCCTAAGGGGGCACTGGGAAGGTGGAGCCTAGTTTGAGGAAATGGGTGGCTGAGAGTGTCTCTGTAGGTCACATTCTGTCTCTAGTGTCTGCTGTCTGTCTGCATCTCTATTTCTCATTCTCTCGCCTCTCTATCTCTCATTAGAGTTGTCTCTCCCACTGTCATTCTCTCTGTGTCTCTTATTTGTTTCACATTCTCTGCCTCTCTCCTCTCCCTCCTCGTCTTCTTCCTGGCTTCCATGAGCAGCTTAACCACCTTCTAGCCACCATATTCTTCCTTGCTACAGACTCAGACACAATGTAAGTGACTGGACACTGGAATCTCTAGCTGAAATAAATCTTTCTTGCATTTTTTTTAAGTATGTTGTCTTGGGTATTTAGTCATAGGCCCAGAAATCTGCCAGCCACAGTGATCGGGTTCTTCTTGGTGCTATGGCTTAGGTCTGCAACATCCTCCATAGCATCATGTCTTAAACCACTGGGTTCTCAGCTGGTGGAACTGTTCGGGGGAGGGTATTGAAGCTCTGGGAAGCAGGGATTTTCTGGTGTGTGTAGGATGCTAGAAGAGACCCTTAAGGGTTATATCACAGCCCTGGGTATGCCTCTTTGCTTCCTGCTCTGTAGAGGTGTGTATTGCCTTCCCCACTATGGTATCCTCTGAAACCATGAACCAACCCAAACCCTTTACCATAGCAACAAAGAAGCTGATAGCCCTGATGTGTACAAGCCCCTGAGTTTAACCACTAGCACCACAAAGTAAATGAATGAATACATACATACATACATACATACATACATACATACATACATACATACATACATACATACATACATACATACGTAAGAGAAGCAGAGGCAGGAAAATCAAAAGTTCAAAATCACCCTTGACTACATAGCGTGGCTGTATCAAGTTCAAGGCCGGCTTGGAGACACATGAGGTTGCCCCCAAAACCATGTGGGACTGGGGAGACAGCTCAGTCTCTAAAGCATCTGCAGACCAGGCATGAGTACCGGAGTTTAATTGCTTGCACTCATGTAAAACCTGCGCACAGTAGGGCCCACCTGTATTCCCAGCACTGGGGTGGCAGAGGCAAGAGGATGCCTGGGCTCACTGCCAATCTCGTCTAGGCCAAAAGCATGTTCCAGTCTCAATTACAGATCCTATCTCCAAAAAAAAAAGGATAGAGCAAGAGGAAGAGACCCCATGCTACTTCTAGCCTCTATGCACATACATGGACATTCCACACGCAAACATATGCACAAGCATGTCCACAAACATGTACACACACAAACAAATTCTTAAAAGTGGGTCAAAGAACCAATGAATCACTGAATCAATGAAGGCCCCTGATCTTCTGAACTGAAATGCTTTCAAATATCAATAACAGGGCTAATTAAAGATTAGAAATGTGTTTTCATCCAAAGCAGTGAGATGTGCTAAGGGGAGGAGTTGGGAAATTAGAGGGGAAAACCCCGTGTCCCTTCTTGAGAGACAGATTGGTAGACGCAAACACAGGCATGTGCACCTTGAATTCTGGGTGGAGAAATAAAAGCTGACTACAGCTCCCAGTCCTGGGATAAGTTTAGCACGGTTGTTTTTAAAATACTTGCCTTACTGCTGCCCCCAGGGAGTTAGTTGCTATTGGGATACCACAGAGAGAAATGCATCATTGTGTTGTCAGAGTTCTGGAAAGAGAGATTTCAAGGGCTACTGTGAAATCTTTGGGGTCAAGTCCTCCATGGAATGTGGGTCTTTATCACACAGAATAGCTGCGATAGCTGGGTCCAGTCACTATGAGTCACCAAGAAACAAAGATGGTGATTTCCCAACAACACAGAAGAGTGGAATTGCTTATCATAAATAAATAAAGATATAATCAATGAATAAAGAAAGACACTAAGTATGTAAAATCACTACATTAAACATTAGAGGCAGATCTGACATTTTTGTGGCATAAATCAGAAGTATATTAAATTTAATTGGGTTCTTTTTTAAGATTTTATTTTTAATTTTTAAAGATTTTATTTTTAATTTTGTGTATGTTTATGTCTGTGTGTGGGTATTTGCATATGAATGCAGGTGCCCGCAGAGGCCAGAAGAGGGTGCTGGATCACCTGGAGCTGAGTTACAGGTGCCTGTAAACTGTCCAACATGGGTACTAGAAACCAAGTTGGGTCCTCTTCAAGAATAATGCTCCCTCTAAAACTCCTGATGTATCTCTTCAGTCCCTTGGTTGAGTTTTTTTTTTTATGTTGTTGTTTGTGGGGAGGGGGTGTGCAAGCCACAGTGTTTGAGTCAAAATCAGAAGATAACCTCAGATGTCGGTCTCCTCCTCTGACCTTGTTGGAGACAGAGTCTCTTGCTGTTTGCATTGTCTACACAAGGCTATCTAGCCCATGAGCTCCCTGGAGTTCTTCTGTCTCTGCTCCCCCTCCCCGCTTCCCCCCTTTCTTCCTGTAGGAGTGACAGGATTACAAACATGCCATAGTGGTTGGCTTTTACACAGGTTCTCAGAATTCAAACTCAGTTCCTCAAGCTTGTGTGGCGAGCACTGTACCCGCTGAGCCGCCTTCTTGGACACATACCCCCCTTTGGGAGTCAGGCTCTCACAGTGTAGCCCAGGCTGTCCTCCAGCTCACAATTCTCCTGCCTCAGGTGGATTACTAACACCACCACATTCAGAACCGGGCACTTGGCCTTTGTGCCTGACCAAGCCACCTTCCCCCCAAGAGTCTTGCTGTCTCTTCAAGTAGTTCTCATCCACACAGCAGACTATTAACCCCGACCAAGGGATCCCTCTTTCTAAATGGATTGGCTAATTTCTCTTGCAAATAATTTCTAAGGAAAATAAAAAGAAAGCAATGAAATGGCATGAGGAAGTCCAGAACATCCAAACCACTGAAGCTAGCATATGTCTAAGAGTTTTAGTCTATTGATAACATGCATGGCAATCACTATTCCTGTAACAACTGAGTGCCCTGCACAGAATCTGAATTCCATCAACTTTTTAAAAAGATCTATTTTAAGGTGTGTGTGTGTGTGTGTGTGCAAATGCCTGCAAAAGCCAGAGGATGTTGTTAGGTACTATGGAACCGGAGTTACAGACAGTTGGGAGACACCTGCTATGGATGCTGGAAACTGAACTCAGGTCCTCTATAAGAGTGCCATGGGCTCCCAACTGCTGAGCTTCCTCTCCAGCCCTCATCAATTGACAGCAGAGGTGTGCTACTCTCCTGAAAGGGATGTTGCAGTAAGGCTCAATAGAAAATCTTTTCTGACTCCTCACCAAGTGGCACTATACTGACCTTCAATGATACCCTATTATCAAAGTTTGGAAGCAAAAGTCAGATTGACAGTGCCAAGGACAATGAAGCAAAGGTTTTCTAAAATTTATTTAAATCTGTTGATGTGTCTATCTTGGCGTATGTGCATGTGAGTGCAGTACCTGCAGAGACAAGAGGAGCACATTGTAACTGGGACTAGAGTGATACAGGTGGTTTTGAGATCCCCCAAGTGGGTGCTGAAGAATGAACCCAGGTTCCCTGCAAGAGCAGCAAGTTATATCTTTCAGGCTCTGAATTGGGTGTGTAGCATTCCATTCCTACATGATCATTTAAAACTGTAAAACTTGGGGTTGAGGGGACAACTTACTTGGTAAAGTACTTGCTGTGTAAGTATAGGAGTCTGAACTGAGCCCCATAACCCACATCAAAAAAAAAAAGCTGGGTACAGTGACACAGGCCTGTAATGCCAGAACTGTATGGAGGGAGGGAGGAGGATCTTCGGGGATCACTAGACAGCCAGCTGAGCTGAACCAGCAAGTTCCAGGTTAGTGAGAGACCCTGGCTCAAAAAACAAGGATAACAGCAGCTGAAAAATACTCATGGTTATCCTCCGGGTCTTCACATGCATGAATGCACACACATTTTTTTTTATTTTTAAAACATTTTATTCACTGAGTGCAGGTGTGTGTGTGTGTGTGTGTGTGTGTGTGTGTACACGTGCCAAGGTGTGTATGGGGAGGTAGAGGACAACATGCAGGAATTCGTTCTCTCCTCCCACCATGTGAGTCCCAGGGATGAAGCTCGGGTTATCAGGCTTGGGAACAAGCGCATTTCCTCACTGAGCCATCTCACCGTGCTACAACTCTCCTCCAAAATACAAACCTTGGTGTTTAAATAACAAGCTTTCATGGTTTACTCTCCTTCTCCTGTACCTACTTATATGATTTTTTCCAAAGTCATTGTCAAGGTCGGTTTTCTCTGCCTCTTCCTCTGGGTTAAAAGCAGAGAAGCCATTCAGAAGAGGTTAATGGAATAGACAGTGACACTCCTTTTGTGCCTGTGTGTGCTCTTTAATTCGCCTCAACTTTTCATCATGCACTTTCATTTTCTTTTATTGTCCTCAGGACACACTGCACATGAACTCTGCCTTCTCCACAGCTTTTCAAGTGCACAGCACTGTACTGTCAACGACAGACTGTTCATCACATCTCTAGGACTAAGCCATTGTGCCCAAGTGAAACTCTATTCACGTTTGCTATGGCTTGGGTAACTGGCTGGCAAAGGTATAGATGCTAAGAGTTGGGTCTCCTATCTGTCTGTAAGCAACATTTGTCTAATGGAACTTAAGACTCACTCAGCAGGACGGAAATCATGCCTGGTACTGGAAACCTAGCCAGCTCCCCAGGGCTAGTGAGCTCATGGACCTCAGAGCAGAAGCCACTTTACTAAACCACTTCCTAACTGCATTCTAAATAAACATTCTCTTGCACATAGGCAATTGAAACTCTCATTCACCATCAAACAAACTTTTCTTTGCAACAGATGGAGACTATTACAGAAGGCTACTGGTTAGAAACCCTGAAAACAACTGACTGTGGGGTGACCATCCCCAATGGACACAACTCTGACACCTAAAGCTCTGGAAACATTGTGGAAGAGGAGGCAGAAAAACTGTAAGCACCAGGAAATCTGCTGTGAAACTGTGTCTCCTAGAAACGACAGGGATGCTCACCCATGATTCCTCAGCAATATGGCTTCCTAAAACAAGATCCAAACAAGGACAATGCCAATAGACATACTCACGTGGAAGGAGAAAAATCTCACAGAGCCACGCTCATAGTCAAAGAACACAGGCACCTATGAATTGCTGAGAATCAGAGAAATACTCTCCTCTAGGGATGAGGTCCCCAAACTGGTTACCCAATACCAAGAGGTCAGTCCCAAAATCATATACATATACAAATGTTTTTATTTCTTTTTTTTCTTTCTTTTCTTTTTTTTTTTTTAAAAAAAAGAAAGGGTCTCCCAAGGTGTGGCAGCACATGCCTTCAATCCCAGGGCGGGGACAGTGTGTCAGAAAGACCAAGAATTCAAGGCTAACCTGGATATTCAAACTGTGAATGAAATTCTCAAACAACAAAAATGGGAGCAACAGAAAGAAATCCTGACAAGCAAAGTCTTCAGCACTGGGTTGGCACCATAGGGAGGCTATGGATCTTATGTTTTTAAGGTTTATTTATTATGTATACAGTGTTCTGCCTGCATGTATGCCTGCCTGCACACCAGAAGAGGGCACCAGATCTCATTATGGATGGTTGTGATCCACCATGTGGTTGCTGGGAATTAAACTCAGGACCTCTGGAAGAGCAGTCAGTGCTCTTAACTGAGCCATCTCTCCAGCCTGGCAAATGGATCTTTTAAGGGACAGACCTTAATGGTAAATCTTTTCTTTCCTTCCTCCCTCCCTCCCTCCCTCATTCCTTCCTTCCTTCCTTCCTTCCTTCCTTCCTTCTTCTTGGTTTTTCGAGACAGGGTTTCTCTGTAGCTTTGGAGCCTGTCCTGGAGCTAGCTTTGTAGACCAGACTGGTCTTAAACTAACAGAGATTCACCTGCCTCTGCCTCCTGAGTACTGGGATTAAAGCTGTGTGCCACCACCACCTTGCAATGGTAAATCTTTATGCCACTTAGGGCAGGCCTTCAGGTAGGACTCCAGGCCCTCTTTTTACTTCCTGGCTGATGGTGTGAGTGGTTTTGTCTCCTTCTCTTGTATCTACCTAGCTTCTCTATTGAATATCAAAGCAATGGAGCCTCTTGCCAATGGGTTGGTGTCTCCAAACGATGAACTAAATACACACTTCACAAGTAGAAGACCTCAAGCCATTTGTTATAGGAACAGAGAGCTGACTAACAGAGCCCCGGAAGGCCTCTTTCCATATTTAAACTGGCAGAAAACAAAGACTAAAAAGACAGTGTTAAGTCCTACACTATTAATACTTCAAAAGGCAATGGGCTGGGCATTATTCATTCTTAAAATGGCTTCTGGAGAACAGAAGGAAAGGGGCTTGGGAAAAACAATCGAAAAGGAGGCAGTCCTGCTGCTGAGGCTGTTCCAAAGGCTGGCATTTCTTTAGCTATTTCCTTAGCTGTGGCCAGAGGGGAAAGCCTGGAGAAGGTCAACATCACAGCAGATCCCAGGTACATCTGCATAAATGTGGTTCGCAGATCCTGGACATATGAGCAGAAGGTCTATTCTCTGAGTAGACGCATGGCTGGGATCCTGGGCACATGAGCAAACGGTCTATTCTCTGAGTCGATGCATGGCTGGGATCCTGGGCACATGAGCAGAAGGTCTATTCTGTGAGTAGACGCATGGCTGGGATCCTGGACATATGAGCAGAAGGTCTATTCTGTGAGTAGACGCATGGTTGGGATCCTGGACATATGAGCAGAAGGTCTATTCTGTGAGTAGACACATGGTTGGGATCCTGGACATATGAGCAGAAGGTCTATTCTCTGAGTAGACACATGGCTGGGATCCTGTACAAAGGAGCAGGTCTATTCTGTGAGTAGATGCATGGCTGGGATCTTGGACATATGAGCAGAAGTTCTATTCTGTGAGTAGACGCATGGCTGGGATCCTGGACATATGAGCAGAAGTTCTATTCTGTGAGCAGATGCATGGCTGGGATCCTTGACATATGAGCAGAAGGTCTATTCTGTGAGTAGATGCATGGCTGGGATCCTGGACATATGAGCAGAAGGTCTATTCTCTGAGTAGATGCATGGCTGGGATCCTGGACATATGAGCAGAAGGTCTATTCTGTGAGTAGACGCATGGCTGGGATCCTGGGCACATGAGCAAACGGTCTATTCTGTGAGTCGATGCATGGCTGGGATCCTGGACATATGAGCAGAAGGTCTATTCTGTGAGTAGACGCATGGCTGGGATCCTGGACATATGAGCAAAAGGTCTATTCTCTGAGTAGATGCATGGCTGGGATCCTGGCTTTCCTTTTTGTGTCTCCTTTTAGGAAGGTTGTGTACAATATTTGATTTTTTCTAACAGCATTTTGATAGCTCTGTGTGTGTGTGCGTGCATGCACACATGTTTGAAAAGCAAATAGCATTTCCCAAGCTAAGAAGAACAGCTGTTTCCCACTTATGAACATCAGAAAATAGTCCAGTTCCATTTATTACCCTATCTAAACTCATGAGCCTCCAATACTTGGTGACTCAGAAAAGTATCAGCCATCTTCGCTCTGGCAGAGAGAGACTCAGGACAGAAAACTTCTCTCCTGGCACCTCCAGCACTCCAAAAGGTACCGCCTCAGTTTTAAAACTCAAATCTCCTTGAAGAGAGAAAAGCACCTCAGGCCCAGAGCTTCCTTGATTTAATGAGAGCATGCTCCCTCCATGCTGAATTAGTAAAGGAGGCTCTACTCCCAGAGGCGGCATCAAATCAGTTCCCATCATTCTTCAGAAGCTGTAGGAAACACAGCCGTCATTTGTACTCTCATGGTTGGACATGAAGGAGGGACTAGCTTTCCAGTGCTAAAGCCTCCAGGGTGTCAAAAATTGCTGACCCATAGACACACAGCATGGTATGACACCTGGACACACAGTACATGTGACCCATGGTGTTCATTCACTATACAGGTCTTCCCAAACTAAGTCCTGTCACTGGTGGTTAGTACTGAGTATCAGTGTCATAGGATGTACTGTCACCTAGGTGATGAGTCTCTGCACAGGCCAATGGGAGAGTTTCTAGAATTGATAAATTGAGGAGGAAAGACCTCTCTTAAATTTGGATAACACTATTCCATGGGTTAGAGACCTGAGCCAGATAAAAAGGGGGAAAAAGTGATATGAATGCTAGCATTTGTCTCTCTGCATCTTGACTGTAGATCTAGTGCGACCAATTGGTCACATTCCTTCCCCCATCCCTTCTCCGCTGGGATGGACTGAACCTTCAAACTGTGAACCAAAATCAACTCCTCCTTCCTGAAGTTGCTTTTCACAGTGTTTGATCAAACCAACAAGTAAAGCAGTGAATTCATCCTTAACCCTGCCATGGTGGGCACTTGCTATCATCAACAGCATAGGAAAAATGGGCACACACACTAATAAGCCCTAGACTTCATCGTTAACCCCAGTATGGTGGGTACTTGCTATCATCGACAGCATTGGAAAAATGGGCACACACGCTAACAAGGCCTAGACTTCATCATTAACCCCGTCATGGTGGGTACATGCTCTCACTGACAGCACAGGAAAAATGGGCACACACATTAACGAACCCTAGACTTCATCATTAGCCCCACGTGGTAGGCACTTGCTATCACAGACAGCATAGGAAAAATGAGCACATATGCTAATGACCCCTAGACTTCATCGTTAACCCTGGTATGGTAGGCACCTGCTATCATTGACAGCATAGGAAAAATGAGCACGCACATTAGCAAGTCCTAGACTTCATCATTAACCCTGTTATGGTGGACACATGCTATCATTGACAGCAGAGGAAAAACAGGCGCACACACACACACACACACACACACACACAAACACATCCTAGACAGTATCGTAGTATACTGGGCATAGCAGGCATCCAGCCAATACTTTCCAATATGCAAAACGGTAAGTGCTAACTGTATAAACCTCCGTTTCCTTGTCTAATATAATGGCAGAACTATTCTAGGCCTCATAGCCATATTTCCAGAATAAAGTGGCATAAACTTTATTCCCATACTCTCACACACTGTGGCAGAATACCATAGAGCAGAGGACTCCAAACGCTTTCCAGAAGAAACATGAAAATGTTGATGTTAAAAATAACCTTGGGGCTGGGGAGATGACTGGGCTTTGATGAAAGGCTTTGGTAAGCAAGAAGACCTGAGTTCAATCCTCGTATCTTTGTGAAAACAGCTGGGCATGGTGGCACATGCTTGTAATCCCAGAATTAGTGAGGAAGAAACAGGAGGATCCCTGGGACTCATTGGTCACCTAGTCTAGTTGGTGACTTTTAGGCCAGTGGGAGACTCTGTCTCAAAAAAGAAAAAAGAAAAAGAAACAAAAACCAAGATGAGCAGCTCTTGAGCAGTACCGTCTGAGGCTGACCTGTAGTCTCCAAACATGTGTATATACATGAATATATTCACTCACACACACATGAACACATATATACACCCGAAATAATCACACAAATTGTATTAATTAAATCACTGCCTGGCCATTAGCTCTAGCTTCTTATTGGCTAACTCTCACATCTTGATTCAACCCATTTCTAATAATCTGTATGTCACCACAAGGTCGTGGCTTACCAGGAGAGATTCTAACCCACGTCCATCTCAGGCCGAAGATTCATGGTGTCTGCCACACTTTCCTTCTTCCCAGCATTCTGTTCTGTCTACTACACCCACTTAAGGGCTGCCCTATCAAAAGGCCAAGGCAGTCTTTTTATTCAACCAATGAAAGCAACATACAAACAAAAGAACCTCCTACACAAATCCAGGGATCTCTTGGCTAACTGGGGGCTCATGTGGACTTAGAAGTGAACCTACTGGTATCCCACCCTCACTGTAGGAGGAGCCTACCTGGCCTCTCAGCTACTTGCTGTAAGCCACACCCCCAATGCATGGTAATAACTTTACTAGTCAATAACCTGAGTGGGGATTGCTGCTTGTGCAAGCTCATGGTCTGTCCACATGCCCTCACATGCCTTCCCTACAGAGAGGTGCAAACTCACTGGGCATTGTCAGCACTACCCACCGGCTAGGAACCTTGAAGCAGGTAGGCTGCTTAGACATTATAGCACTATTGTTAGGGTTCAAGAGTCCTTGGTCTGCCCCCCTGCAGGGCTGTGTAGCTAGTCATCACTGTGACAAAGGACCCCACGTAATTGAAGGGAGGAATAATGTATCTGACTCTCAGTTTCAGAAGGCTCCATCTGTGGTCAACTGGATACAAAGTTTCTTGACCACTGTGAGTCAGAGCATCATGGGAGGCCTTGTGCAGAAATGAAGACAGTATAGTGGTTTCCAGGGAAGGAACAAGAGGAGGCCAAGGCCAAGATACACGCTTCCAAGGAACACCCACAAAGAATCATTTCCTCCAACCAGGACCCCCTTTTCATAGTCAGAATACCTCTCAACAGTCTGCTCACAGTCTCATCCACCAGCAAGAGGAAGCATTCATTGATTAGGGAAACCGGAACTTCCAGGATGGAACAGTTTCTGGAAACATGGCCACAGTCATGCCCAGAGGGGTGCTTTCTGAATCTCCTGGGTGACTATGTTGGTCAGTTCTCTTATCCACCTGACA
Organism: Bramus lutescens; assembly: GCA_001685075.1. NCBI lineage: Eukaryota > Metazoa > Chordata > Mammalia > Rodentia > Cricetidae > Bramus > Bramus lutescens. The sequence continues at coordinate 116,631 of LOEQ01003412.1, forward strand.
CATACCAGAGCCATCTGGGAAACGAGAACCTTCATTGAGAAAACACCTCCAGAAGACTGGGCTGTAGGCAAGCAAGTCCGTGGGGGTGTTTTCTTGATCAGTGATTGATGTGGGAGTGCTCAGCCCACTGGGTATGATGCACATCCTGGGCTGCTTTAGCTCCTGCCTAGGCTTCCCTCAATGGACTGTGACTCAGGATATATCAATCAAATAAACCTTTTTCTCCCCCAAGTGGCTTCTGGTCATCGTGTTTATTGCAACAATAAAAGGAAACTAGGGCAGTGGCTCTTAACCCAGTCAGTCTGTCAATTCAGATTAATCATCATAAGCTTCCTTTTCATTCAAAATAGATGTCTACCAATATCCTATAATCCTACAGGGGAGCAGGAGGCTGGTAGAGAGGGAAGGTTGCATGAAGCTGATGGAACTAAATGANAGACTCTCAAAAGTCTGAGTTGACAATGCAAAATAATAATAGCAAAAAGAAGTGTAAAGGGCTGGGTTCTGCTTCAGAAGCTGAGGGGAAGTTTTGACACTCCCAGGGGCTGTTCCTAAAATCTCTTTCTTTTTGTTTCTGGTTCACAGCCCATGTCCCTCTGAGCTGGCTTTAGAAGACCTCTAGACAGATTTTCCTGTCTTCCCCATGTCTTATTCATAGGTGGCTGCATCTTTCTGGTTCCAAGGGCAAAGTTGTGTTTGAGTCACTATGTATGTGTATATGTATGTATGTATATATATGCATATATATATGTTACATTTGCAGCCTTAATTATTTTTGGTATTAAACCAGAAAATATTATAATAAATGAACCCAGCATTCTCTGCTGATGGAGCTAAGAAATAAAGAAAGCAAATAGAAAATGAAAAGTGAGGGTAAAATAAAAAAACCTAATGAATCAAAACACAGAAGAATAAAGCAAAAGAAATGGTTAATAGTAAAAAAAATCATTTGGAAATTCAAATTTATCATGGCAAAGAATGTTAGCATGATTTGCGTTTCAAATATGTAATTAAATACCTAGAAAGCATGGAATAATCAAAATAATTCTGGAAGTTAGGTATAGAAATCCAGTGATATGGAGATAGGTATGTAGAACACAGAAAATGAAAGCCACCAACTTTCCTAAAGAAATAGCAGTTAGGATGCATGATGAGAGAAAAATACAAGCTAAAATATCAACATAATAGTCATCCAGGAATACCTCAGGCAACAAATGTCTAGAAAGAAATAAAGTGTTGAAAGCAATGAGGAAGCAGGGACTGCTCGTAGATGAGAAGACTGATCGCAGCCGGGGAATCAGTTTCATGGGCCAGTGTTTAAGGTTGAGTTACTAGAATTGGGTCTTAACAGGATTAGAGACCATCCTAACAGAAAGGTTTTAAAGAACTTTGAAGATGGGCCGGGCAAACAGCTCAGTGCTTACTAGTACTCGATGTGTGAGCTTACAGAGGACCAGAGTTAGTTCCCAGCACAAAGTGGAGTCCCCTAGAACCATCTGTAACTCCAGCTCCAGGGGACATGGGCATCATTCTTCTCTTCTGGTTCTCAAAGCCAGTGGAAGGCTGGGCTCTGGAAGCTATGAGCAGAACTGAGTTCTGGGAGCCTCATGGAGAAGTAAGTTCTGGGAGCCACGTGCCTACAGAAATCTGTAAATCTGAGCATTTCCTCAGCTCAAGCACCATTTTCTGAGTCTCCTGGCCACTCTTCTGATGTCTGTCTTTCCCAAATCCCACTTTCCCGTGCCCCAGAGTTTCCTCTCACCCAACATCATGACTCCTGGCCAGCTGTCCCAGGTCACCTCTAAGATCCCCATCTGAGATGGATAATCTCCATTGTCATCTTGACTGGATTTAGAGTGAGCATGTTAAACAGCTCTGAGTTATCTGTGAGATAGTTCCTAGATGGGTTTAACTAAACCCTCAACAAGGAGGTGCCATCCCCTGAGCTGGGAATCCCAGACTGAATACAAAGAAGAAAGAAAACAGAGAGCAAGCACTCTCTCTCTTCTTGACTGCTTCTTGACTTCTCTTCTCTCTGCTTCTTGACTGCAGAGGGAATGTGACAATCTGCCTCCTGCTCCCACCACTGGGAACTCACTGCCATGATGGACTGTATTCCTTTAGACCATGAGCCAGAAATAATCCCCTTCCTTGGGTTGCTTTTGGTCAGGTATTTTATTACAGCAATGATAAAAGTCTCAAACAGCACCAATGCTCCTTGGTGGCTTTGGCATCTTCCCATGGAAAGTTCTACTACCTTGTTGGCTTCACCTGAAACCCAACAGATGCTCAGGGGCTCCTTGGCCTCTCCTGAAGCTGAGGCATTCATCCCTCAATCATTGCACCCCCTGGAATCATTTCTCAATCCCAGTCCATCCACACAGTTTTCTTCCCTTTGCTGAGTCTCCTTTTGTCATATAGCCATGCACCAAGCTCTTTGTTAACCATGCACCAAGCTCTTTGAGTTGCTAAAAGATTTTTCATTCCTCCATCCTAAAAACGGGAAGTGAGCACCTACTAGTGCACAGCAGAGGGTTAAGTGATGGAGGAGCAAGGAATAATAAGATGCTCTTCTTTGCCTCTCAGTGCCTGATCCCCCTTCACTCCGCTATATGAATTTGATTACTGTTGATTCCACCAAGCACAAAGGTCTCCATCTGGTTGCGTCCCAAACTCCGAATGCTTGTTAAGCTGAACTGAAAATCAGGCAGGCCACCCAGGTCCTTCTCTCACTGTTGGGAGCCAGGAGCCTGCCAGTTGTCATTATGAGGACTTTTGTCAGGGGTTTAGCTCAAGCAAGAAAGCATTTTACAAAATGGGTTTTGGCTTTCCCGGAGCATCCTGAAACCCACGGATGTTTGTGGGATTTGTCTCATATGATGATGGTTAATTCTGAGTGTATACTTGACTAGATTATGGCATTCATAAAGCATAATGCATCCCTCTGGGGTGTCTGTGAAGCTGCTTCTAAAGAGGCTAAACTGAGGAGAGGAGACTCACCCTGCAGGGATAGCACCATCCCGAATGAAAGGGAAAAGGAGAAAGCATCTGAGAACGAGAATCATCTCTGTCTCTGCTTCCTGACCCGCCCAGACATGAGCAAGCTCCCTCTGTCACAGCGAGGAGGCTCCCATGCCACCGTGTCTTCCTCGCTGTCCATTTTTAGTTGTCAGCTTGCCACAGCCTAGAATCATCTGGGAGAAGTTCCTCAGTTGTGGAGTTGTCCAGATTCCATTAGCTTGTGGGTATGTCTATAGTTTGGTTGCGAATTGATACTGGGGGAGACAGTCCAATGTGGGCAGCACCATTCCCTAGGCAAGCAGTTCTGAACTGTTTATGACAGGAGAAAGCTAGGTGGGAGCAAGCAAGTTAAAATCCATGAATTCATTGCTTCTCTGCTCCTGACTATGTGTGAGATACTTTAAGTTCCTGCCTTGACTTATTTCACAATAATGGACTGTAATTATTATGCAATGGACTTGGATTGTAAACCATATAAACCCCTCCCACACACACACAAGATGCTTTTGGCCAAGGTGTTTAATCACAGCAATACAAACTAAACTAAACACCCGCCAAGATGAACTGTATCCCCTCAAACAGTGAGCTAAAATAAATCCTCCTTAAGTCACTTCTGGTCAGATATTTGATCACAGTGATAAGAAAAAAAACTAACACACTCCAAGGAAACAATTTTTGAGGAATATCCCAGGCAACCACATGGAGTGGTATTCTCATTTACCACCTAGGCAAAAGCTGGGTGGGGAAGACATAGAAAATTCACAGGATAACAACCTATGACCTGGGCTGTAGTAAGGTGTTTCAGGATAAAACTGTCTCTGGCAGGGAGGCCATCTTTATCCAAAAAAGCTAACCTGAAATTTATGGATCATTTTTTTTCTTGTATCTTTCAAATGAGTTTTCAAAACATCAAGTAGAAAGTCATAAATAGTTCCACTGAGAGGTGGTTAGGTCAAAATGGATTTTTCAGATATCCGAAAATGTATATAATTTTCTCACAATTTCAAAATTACAGGTGCAATTTCCCACATCAGGAGATGGCAACATGTAGGGGCTGCCATGGCTTCAGGGAAAGGGCTTGATTCAGTGATGAGGTCACAAAGCCAAAAGTGAGAGGTGTCAGAAGATGGCAAAGGAAGTCTCCCCGTTTCTACAAGATGCTTGTTGCTGTTTTTGTTCTATAATAAGGGCGTTCATCAGTCCAATGACACTTTGGGGACCATAACACATGGGGACCAAATGCACTCACATCTACAGCCATGGCCCTGAAATTTCTTTCTCTAGATCTGTGGTTCCTAACCTGTGGGTCATGACCCTTTTAGCAAACCTCTATCTCCTAAAATACTATCCACAACAGTAGAAAAATTACAGTTATGAAGGAGCAATGACAATAACTTCACGGTTGGGGTTGCATCACTGGGAAGGTTGAGAAGCCCTGCTCTGTCTTTTGCATCTGAGGGCTGCAGAGGCCGGTGGAGTGATGATGTGCTTGCCTCCACAGGAGCTGGAACCAAATGGCGTCTTTTACCTCTGCCTCCTTGGCATGATAACTGCGCTGGAGAGCTGCGGTGAGTTCTTTTATCCAACAGCAACCACAGACGACTAGGGTTCTCTCTGCCTCTTCACTTATGGCCTAGTTTCAGTTCCAATGTGGTGATAAAAATACCCTGACAGAAAGTAACTTAGAGAACTGGAGAGATGGCTAGGTGGTTAAGAGACCCAAGTTCAGTTCCCAGCACCCATATAAGGTGGCTCATGACTACCTGTAATTTCAGCTCCAGGGCACTGGATGCCCTCTTCCGGCCTTTGCTGGCACTGTTCTCACATATACACACCCACACAGATGATGCATGTGCAACCACACAATTTTAAAAATAAAGCTTTGTTTAAAGCAACTTAGGGAAGAAGGAAGAGCTTATTTTATCTCTCAAGCCCAGGTCATGGTCTATCACTAGAAGTCAGTCACTTCACACCCACAGAGACATGAATGCATGCATGCTCACATGATGGCTTGCTTAGGCTCAGTTAGATTTTTCTGGTCTTAAGCAGTTAAAGGCCCCCTGCCTCAGGCATGATGCCACTCCCAGTTAACAACAATTAACTTAATTGAGGCCATCTCTACAGACATGTAGGTCAACCCAATGTAGACATTCAACCACCAGAAGCTAGAAGAGGTTAGGAAAACTTCAGCGGGGGTGTGATCCTATGCCGGTCTCGATTTCAGATTTCTAAGTTCTAGAACACCTGAGAAAGACATTAAGTCTCTGTTGTCTGGAGCCACTTAGTTCCAGTTTTCAGTAAGGCAATTTGTGGAAAACTACCTGAGAAATTAATACAAGGGTGTAGATGACCTGAGGCAAGACAACACACCGCTCTGAAAGGTTGGGGAGATACTTTCATAATGAAAAGGCCCACCTTACATGCACAAAGACCTGAGCTTGGTCTCTAGAACCTATGCAAAAAACAAAAACATATCCAGGCTTTGTGACATGTCACTTCCAGTGATGGGGAGTAGAGACAGCCATCCCTGGGGCTCACTAGGGAGCAGGCCGAGCCTACTTGGTGAGCTCCAGGCCAACAGAGCCTTTGTCTCAATAAACAGGATGGACAGCTTCTAAGAAACAAAACATGCAATCTTCCTTTGGCCTCCACATACATGCACACGTATGTACCACACATACCAACATGAACACACACATAATACGTGTCCCTCTGAACTTCCTTTGATTCATCTGCAAACAGGTCCTGATAAAATGACCCGTCGACAGGGCTGCTATGGAGATTAAGCAGAAACATGATAACAAACACAAGAGAAGCAGCTATTCTTGCTGCAGCTGTTGTTATTTGGGTGGTTTCTTTATTCTTGTGAAAAGTATATGAAACAATTTAAGGCAGAAAGGATTCACTTCAGCTGGTTCATGGTCTAAGAAGGTTGGTGCATGGTCCGCTGGCCCTGTGACTTTGGTACCATCAAAGCCAAGCTTGGTGGCACATACCTTTCATCCCAGCACTCAGAGCACCCAAACAGCATGAACAGCAGAGCAGCTCACCTCACAGCAGCCAGGAAGCAGAGAGAACTCCAACCTTATGCTAGCTGGCTTTCTCCTCTCCCAGCCCACCCTTTTTTTGTATATAAAGTTTTCTTGCGTGTATGTCTGTGCATAACATATATGCCTGATGCCTGTGGAAACCAGAAGAGAGTATCTGATTTTCTGGGACTGGAGTTACAGCTGTGAGTTGCTGGGTGCTAGAAACTAAACTCAGGTCTACTGAGAGCAGCCAGTGCTCTGAACCACTGACCCATCTCTGGCCCTCTCCTACTCTTTGTAATCCACCCAGGTTGCCAACCTAAGGGATGATGCCTTCCACACTCGGGGCGGGTCTTCCACTTTTAGCTACCTAATCCTCTCTGGAAATATCCTCATAGACATACCCAGCAATATACTTTACACATCTCCTGGAGTGAGGTGGGGGGGTCTCTTGATCCAATTAAGTTGATCATCAGGATTAATCTCTACATAGCTTATTATTGTATTCTTAATCCTCCTCCCCTGAGCACACCTCAAAGCTCAGGTGAGCTTCTGTGTTTGTCCTTCTCCCAAGCATCTTCAGAGAGGAGCACAAAGCAAATGTTCAATTATAGGAGATTCTAAGTACAGATTCTGCACGGAGATTATGTTTTCAAATTGCAAAGCAACAGCGGATCATGAGTTTCCCTCTCCCCTGAAGACTGGCAGTCTTCCTGCAGGGATGACCACCCACAGCACAGAAACAGCATGCCAGTAAGTGGGAGAGAGCCCACAGATGGGCACTGGGGTGATAAAGACAATGACAGTCACTATTCCTAGAAGGGAAATGCCCCCTGCTCCTTGAGACAGATGTCTACTTAATGGACTCTCTTAGAGCTTCGAGAACTCCAAAGAACTTTCAGGCAAACTGTGGAACTCATTCTGACTCTCTTGGCATATCTGTAATGGGTCCAGATTCGCCCAATACCATATACCTTTTGTTTAATTTTGCTTCATTTCTTTTTTATTTTTAGTTTTAAAATATATTTATTTTCTCTTC